>PITA01002436.1:0-14675 GCA_004023965.1 Spilogale gracilis
GGTCCCAGCTGTGTTCTCCCGTTGGCCCACCTGTCCCAGTGGGCACCACAGGCCACCGCACAGGAAGTGTTCCCAACGTCCCCCTGTGTGGCCTCCTGAATCTGGGGCCCAGAGGGGGGGCAGGCAGTGGGGAGGGTGCAGGGGCCCGCTCTGGGGAGTCAGAATCTTCCAGAAGCCCCCAGTTGAAGTAACAGCAGTGCTTGCGGAGTAAGCCCTTACTTTGGGTGATATATTTATAGACATAGGCTGTGTAATCCAGCATCTTGGGGAAGGAGGGACCACCGATGAGTCTGAGTTTTATAGGTGGGTTTACTGAGGCTCAGAGACCCAAGTGACTTGCCCAAGGTCACACAGCATATAAATAGCAGAGCTGGGAGTCTCATTAGCAGTTACCATCAGCTCCAGGAACTCAGCATAGACCTCCAGCCCTCTCATGGGTCAGGGGCTGGCACAGAGTGGGTGGGACCAGAGATGCTGCCCAGCCCCCCATACCCACAGTGCCTGGGACACCTCCATAGAGTGACCCCAGCCCCGTGTGTAGAGTTTGTGCTAAGGTGAATAATAGTAACTAATATTTCACAATGATACCAGCTATTACTATTAATAATTTTTATTTTTTAAGTATATTAAGTATAACTTTAAGTATATTATCTTATTTTAGGTATATTGTTTTAGGGCACCTGGGTGGCTGAGTGGGTTAAAGCCTCTGCCTTCGGCTCAGGTCATGATCTCAGGGTCCTAGGATCGAGGCCCGCATCGGGCTCCCTGTTCAGTGGAGATCCTGCTTCCCTCTCTTTCTCTGCCTGCCTCTCTGCCCACTTGTGATCTCTCTCTGTGACAAATAAATAAATAAAATCTTTTTTAAAAAGTATATTATCTTGAGTATATTTTAAGTGTTTTAAGTATATTTTTATTTTAAGTATATATTAAGTATATTTTATTTTATTATTTTAAGTATATTTTAATTATAATATTTTTTAGTATTTTTAAAGTATAATTAAGTATATTATTGTTATTATTTAAGATTTTATTTATTTATTTGACAGAGAGAAACACAGCTAGAGAGGGAACACAAGCAGGGTGAGGGAGAGGCAGGCTTCCTGTAGAGCAGGGATCCCAATGTGGGGCTCGATCCGGGACTCCGGGATAATGACCTGAGCCAAAGGCAGACGCTTAAGGACTGAGCCACCCAGGTGCCCCTATTATTATTTTAAGTATGTTTTAAGTATAATTTTAAGTATATTTTATTTTATTTTTAAGTATTATTTTAAGTATAATTTTAAGTATTTTAAGTATATTAATTATTTTAAGCATAATATTTTAAGTATATTTTTAAAGTATTTTAAAATTTATTTTATGTATAGGGGCGCCTGGGTGGCTCAGTTGGTTAGGTGACTGCCTTCGGCTCGGGTCATGATCCTGGATGGAGACTGGGGATCGAGCCTCCCATGGGGCTCCCTGCTCTGTGGGAAGCCTATTTCACCCTCTCTCACTCCCCCTGCTTGTGTTCCCTCTCTGGCTGTGTTTCTCTCTGTCAAATAAATAAATAAAATCTTTTTAAAAAATTATTTTAAGTATAATAATTATTTATCAATTTTGCAGATGAGCAAACTGAGGTCCAGAGAGCCTATATTTTGGACCCCCAGCCCTCCTCAGGTTCATGAATCTTGGCTGATTCCTTAACACCCCGTGAGCTTTGCAGGAAGGGGACTCGGAGCTGAGAGGGGCTATAACAAGGACTCAAAACCACAACACCAAAGACAGGCTCAGAGCACCCTGGGTCCCCATCTCAGCTTGGCCATGCGCTGGAGGCCCAGGCTGGCCATTCACCAACCTCAGCTCTGCATCTCTAGAGACGGGTCCCTCCCTCCTTAGCTAAAGCAGTAAAAATAAGTCTCCGTGGTGCTCAGAGATACACTACCAAGCGTAGTTAGGGGATCCCATCCTGACTTTGCAAGCCTGGGCATCCCCTGTATTTCTCCAAGCCTCTGCTGCCTTGTCCGTGAAATGGGGCATTCTCGTCCTGACTCACAGATGATGGAGAGGGTTAAGTGAAGCAGTCCACAGCTTAGCCCAATGCCTGGGCCACAGTGAGCACTGTATAAGGCTTGCGTATTGCTATAATTAAAAACACCTTTTTCTTTCTTTTTTTTTTTTTTATGAAAGGGAGAAGGAGAAGCAGACTGCCCGCTAAGCAGGGAGCCCGACTCAGGGCTCAATCCCAGGACCCTGGGATTACGACCCGAGCTGAAGGCAGATGCTTAACTGACTGAGCCACCCAGGCATCCCTATAATTAAAAACATTTTGGTGGGGGGTAAAATACACGTACATAAGTTTATCTTAATCCATCTTAACCATTTTTAAGTGCACAGTTCATGGTGTTAAGGGAATTCACATGGTTGTGCAGCTATTCCACCATCTGTTTCCAGAACATTCTCCTCTTGCAAAACTGAGACTCCATCCCCATGAAATTCTAACTCCCCACCCCTGCCCCCATCCATGGTGCCCACCATCTACTCTCTGTCTCTGTGGATGGGACGCCTCTAGGGACCTCCTAGAAGTAGAAGTAGATGAGAATTTTCCTTTGGAGATTGGCCTCCTTCATTTAGTGTAACATCCTTGAGGTTCATTTATGTTGTTGTGTGTATCAGGGTTTCCTTCCTTTGTGAGACTGAGTAATATTCTGTCTCATGGATGGACTCATTGGTTTCTCAGCTCCTCCGTCTGTGGGCACTGGAGCTGCGAGCTGAGGGACCGGTGCGGGGCTAGTGGAAAGAGTCTAGAAGGATGGTAAAGGTTGATCCAATGAGCTTCGTCAGGGAATCCAATAGAGAATGTGCCTTTAAAAAATATAACCATGGGGGACTCCTGGGGGGGCTCAGTTGGTTAAGCGTCTCCCCTTGGCTCAGGTCATGATCCCAGGGTCCTGGGATTGAGTCCCTAATTGGGCTCCTTGCTCAGCAGGGAGCCTGCTTCTCCCTCTGCCTGCGATTCCCTCTGTTTGTGCTCTCTCTCTCTCTCTCTCTCTCTCTCTCTCTTGCTCTCACTCAAATAAATAGATAAAACCTTACAAAAAAATACACCCACAAGGGGTGCCTGTTGGGCTCAGTCCATACAGCATGTGACTCTTGATTGCCAGGTTGTGAGTTTGGGCCCCATGTTGGGCGTAGAGCTTACTTAAAGCAAAAAATGAAACAAGACAAAAAACCCAAAAGCAAAAAACAAAAAACAAAAACAATCGACAAATGTTTTGACACTCTACTATTTAAAAAACTAGAGCCTACTTCTCTGTGTGGGCTGCACGGAGTGACTTGTTTCTTACAAACAAAATATGGCGGAAGTGATTGTGTTCAACACCTCTGAGATGAGGTCATACAAGTCCTGGTACCCTCCTGGCTCTCTCATGGATCACTTGCTTCCGAGGGAGCCAGCGGCCATGTCACAAGGACACCCAAGAGGCATGGGTCGTGCCGAGAGCCATGTGGGTGGGACTTCTTGGGAGAGGCTTCTCCAGCCCCCGTCCAGCCTGTAATGGAGCTCTCTCAGGCTGCAGGACTAGGGGCAGGGGTGAGAGAGTAGGACCGCCTAGGAGGCTGCTATAGCAATCATCCAGGTAAGCTTTGATGGTGGCCTGGATTCAGGTGGTGAAGGGGGAGATGGAGAGAAGTGGACAGGTTAAGCGGTTACTTAGGAAGTCAAACAAACAGAACTTGGAAGAATAAAAGGCTGAGGTGGGGTCTTCATTGACCCGGGCGCTGAAGACGGAACAGGTGGCGTAGGGGCAGGGAGACGTCCATGTCCTACATGGGGCAGGATTGTCCCCATAAATGGAGTTGTCTGACCCCAAATGTCAATGTGCAGAGCTGGAGGAATCCTAGGGTAAATAGAGAGCTCGAAGAGGTAATTGTCAAAAAAAAAAAAAAAAAAAAAAAGAGGTAATTGTCAATTTCAGCAGATGTTTATTCAATAAAGTTTTATTCCTTCCTTATCTTTGCAACAATCGAGCACAGATCAAGCTTCCTGGGCAGCTCCCCTTCAAACACTCCTCTCCAAGCAGCTGGTAAAAAGGTAAAGACAGAACAAGATTCCTGCGGCAAGTTTTTAATGGCTCTGGTCTGAAGTGACTTACGTCATTTGGCCAGATCAGTCATATGGCCCCTCACCGTGATCATCTGAGGTGCCATTGGTCAGGTCAATCACATGGCCTCTCCTGACTGCAAGGGATGCTGGGAAATGTAGTCCCTCCATGGGCCCAGGAGGAAGAAGGAAAATGGGAAGTGAATGGAGCGAATACTTGCCCTGATGTTATTGTCCTCATTGTTTCTGTTATTATTTAGATCTGTCATCTGCAGAGATGACCCCTGAAGGTCAACCATGTTGCAGGACCTCATAGAGGAGGGTGAGATGCGCTACCTGGTATGGCTGGAAGGCTTCCTGAAAGAAGAGGCATTGATGATGGGATTTTGAAGAAAGCAGACACCAAAAATCTGAGAAGTGGGAGAAGAGTAAGAATGGTTTGGCTTCAGAGAGGGGTTCCTTCATTCCTGACCATGCGGAGTCTTGTAGGCAGGGGTGAATACCTTGGGGACCCAATGGGCTCAGGTGGCCTGATTTCTAGTTGAGAGACTTCTAGTTGCTTAGAGAATCAGATAGCCAGGCAAAATACAGGATACGCAGTGAAACTGGAATATCAGATAAACGACAAATGATTTTTCAAGCCTCTGTATGTCCCAGATATGGCCTTATGCTAAAACAGTACCGTCCTTCTGAAATGCAAATTTAACGAGGCATCCTGGATTTTTATTGTGGGGAGGACAGAATGTAGGGGGCGTCAGGTGCAGGTGACTGATGGTGATGAGTGAGCCATGGGCAGATATGCAAGCTCTGTGTTGGGAGAACTTTGGCTTCTATCCTGAGTGAGGTGGGGTAGACCTGGGGAGGCTGTGAGTGTAAGAGGCCAGCGCCCTGACTTTGGGTAAGAGGCCCCCAGGCACTTGGTCAACCAGCTGCTCCCGTGGATTGCTCCAACCCAGCGTCGTTCTCCTTCGACAGAGCTGATATTTGGGGCCAGATCATTCTCTTTTTTTAAAATTTTTATTTAAATTTCATGTTAACATACAGTGTAAAATTAATTTCAGGTGTGCAATACAGCGATTCAGCATTTGCCTACAATACCCAGTGCTGATCACAGCAAGTGCGTGACTTAATCCCCATCACCTATTTAACCCATCCCCCCACCCTCCTCCCCTCTGGTGACCATCAGTGTGTTCTCTATAGTTAAGACTCTGTGAGAGTCAGATTATTCCTTTTTTTTTTTTAATTTCATTTATTTGAGAAAGAGCGAGTGAGAGAGCTCAAGCAGGGGAGGGGCAGAAGGGGAAGGGAGAAGCAGGCTCCTCCGCTGAGCAGGGACCCCCACTTGGGACTCGATCCCAGGACCCCTGGATCATGACCTGAGTGGAAGGTAGACGCTTCACCGTCTGAGCCCCCCAGATGTCCCAAGGGGCAGGTCATTCTTAATTATCAGGGGCTGTCCTGTCCACTCTGGGATGTTGAGCAGCATTCCTGACCCCTACCCATCCAATGCCAGGAGCACTCATAGTCGTGACATGCACAAATGTCCCCAGGCGTTGCCAAGAGTCCCCTGAGGGGCAGGATCCCTCTGGGTGAGACCCACTGGGTTAGGTGATTCTTGGGTCCCCAGGAGACTCACATTCCATAACTATCTAGCTGCCTGAGCATATCCTGGGATACTGCATACATTTTTTTAAAAGATTTTATTTATTTATTTGACAGAGTGAGACATCACCAATAGGCAGAGAGGCAGGCAGAGAAAGAGGGAAAAGCAGGCTCTCTGCTGAACAGGGAGCCCGATGTGGGGCTCGATCCCAGGACTCTGAGATCATGACCTGAACCGAAGGCAGAAGCTTAACCCTCTGAGCCACTCAGGTACCCCACTGCACACATTTAAATACACACAAGTGGGAAAGAGAGAGGAGGGAATTCACAGACGCTGGGGGGGTCACCCTGGTATCCGCCACCGGATCCATCGGGGATTTATTCTGGTGTCTAGTGTTAGCTAGAGATCAAACTCAACTTTTCCCGCAGATAATGAACGCATGTTTTCTCCCCCTTGGCGCTATGGACCTTTGGGGCCAGATCATTCTGTGGGGTAAGGCCAGCCTGGTCATTGGTCCTTGCGCACCAATGCCAGGAGGGGCCCCTGTCCCCCTCACTGGTGAGAACCAGGACCGCCAGACTTTGCTAGTGCAGCTGGAAGGCAGAATCACCCCAGTTGGGGACCCCAGATCTAGGCACAGAAATAGTTCTGGAGTGCTAACTGGGGTGGGAGCCACAGGAAGACCTTGTCAGTTCCCTTCATCTTCCTGCGTTTGGTGAACTGTCTGGGGCCCGGAGAAACTGATGCCTAAGTGGCCACAGTGTGGGGAGGCTCAGGCACGTGCCATCTACACCCCGACCCATCTGAAGCCCATCTGTGCCAGACAAAGAAAGGGCTGCCCTGTAGAGTCTGATAAAGCTTTTAATATTTAGAAGTTTGGGCACTTAATTCTGGCACTCCTGGCTCTTGGGGGACGGCTGCCCCCTCCAGCAGCGGGCAGCTGTCTGGGTCCACAGGAGCACAGGTGATGATGATGGGAACCTTGGCCTTCACACTGGTCAGGGACCAGGGCAGATGGACCGTGCTGACCAGCTCGTAGTGGGTACTCAAGATCTCACCGTCCCGCAGGCTGCTGCTCACGGACAGAACCTGTGGGAGGTTGAGAGCGCTGACGATCTTGGTGGTGTTGAAGGGGGTGATCTGAGTGTTGGCCTCCTGCCGGAGGAGCTCACTGCTGTCCACCCGCGATCGCCGCTCTGCGCTGGGGGTGAAGCCCTCGTATTGCACATGGGCGTAGAGGGCGAAGGTGACGGTTTTAATGCACTTGCCAGTCTGGTTGTTGATCTCCGTGGTGAAGATGATCCTCTCCCCCGGCGTGAAGGTGTTCTTTTCCATCTGGATTTGCAGGCAGATGGAGCCCTGGCTGCAGCAGTTGTAGGAGACCTTCTTCTCAGCCTCCACCAACAAAGGGTTCTAGAAGGGGGGATTGACAACCGTGAGGGATCGCAGCCACAAGGTCCGCTCGCCTGCCTGAGCTTCTGCAAACCTTGAGCTTTCGGGACTCTGCTAAGAGGCAATGAGATAGGATCTGGATCCTGGGGGATTTGGCAGCCAGAACCCTGGCATATCTCCCAGCTTGACTTAATCAATACCCCTGACCTTTCTGAGCACCAATTTCCTCACCTGTAGGCTAAGCCTAATAAATCCACAAGACCCTGGCTTTACCCTCACCTCCCATGATCACTTGCTGTGTGACCTTGAGCCAGTAGCTTGACTTCTCCGGGCCTTGGTTTTCTAGAAAACAGGAAATGTCGCACAGTCTAAACCCAAGACTTGGGGCTTACCCGGCACTTCAGGCTTTAGGAGAAAATATCACTGGCTCTGATTCATGAAAGGATGTTGTGTGTTTCAATAAACGACTCAAAGCGCATCCATTCTATCAATTTATCAGTCGCTGGATAGCAAATAAAGTCACACATATATTATATTTAATGAGTGGCTTTGGTGACCTTTTACTTTTTATTTGTGGATAATATTTTAAAGGATTTGATGTGATGTGGCGGCGGGGGAGGCCGGAGGTAACAGGACTTAGAATGATCACTTTCCACTTTTGCTGGCTTCCGGTGTCTTCTTGCAGAGGAACTTGATACTGTGTGTGTGTGTGTGTGTGTGTGTGTGTGTGTGTGTGTGTGTGAGAGAGAGAGAGAGAGAGAGAGAGAGAGAGAGAGAGTGCGTGTTCCCTTTCGGCATACCAAAAGAGAGAAAGAGAGAGAAAATAGTGTGAAAAATACTTCCCAAACTCCCCTCCCACTTCCCATTAGTGACATCAAGTCGGTCACTTAAAATTGACCCTGAAGGGAGTATTTTCACCAGGGAAATTGGGAAACGTTACACATGTTACACATGCCAGCTGTCCCAGAGCGGGTAGTTAACCATTTCCTAGCCCAGCACTGCCATTTTCCTATGACCCGTTTCATCAGCATTTACAAATTCTCCTGATTTGCTTCAGATCTCTGATTATTTTAAGAAATAAAATATCAGGCGCCTGGGTGACTCAGAGAGTTGGGCCTCTGCCTTCGGCTCAGGTCATGATCTCAGGGGCCTGGGATCCAGGCCCGCATCAGGCTCTCTGCTCGGCAGGGAGCCCGCTTCCTCCTCTTTCTCTGCCTGCCTCTCTGCCTACTTGTGATCTCTTTGTCTCTGCCAAATAAATGGATAACATCTTTAAAAAAAAAAAAAAGAAATAAAATATCAGAGTTGCAAAACCTTGTGAACGTACTCAACCCCCACAGTTAAGATGGTAAATTTTATGTTATTCATATTTTCCCACAATTTAAAATAAAAACATGAGAGATCTCGTTAAAGCCCCTGCGGACCCCTCCCTAATGCCATCCCCCATACTCCCTGTCTCCCTTTGTCATGAGTTGTGGGTTTATCGTATCTGATTTTTTTAAAAGTATGTATTTATTTGAGAGGGAGTGAGTGAGCACAAGTGGGAGGGGCAGAGGGAGGGAGAGAGAGAGAGAGAGAGAGAGAGAGAGAGAGAGAGAGAATCTCAAGCGGACTCTGAGCTAAGCAGGGAGCCCCATGTGGGGCTCAATCTCATGACCCTGAACCAAACCAAAAGTCAGATGCTCAACCAGCCACACCACCCAGGTGCCCCATAGCTATAGATTTTTAAGAGCACTCGTAAACATTATTAAGAAATCTAACTCAGACAGGGAAAGCTCCACGAAGCAAAGATATAATTGTTACTTGTTAGTCATGACAAGTCAACTGTGTAACCGCCACCCAAGAAGTAGGGATTTGCAGTCTCCGCCCTCAAATCCCTCACATGTGCCCAGCCCCCACCCCTGCCTGTAAAGGGCAACAGCCTGAGTTTTATCTTTTTATATATTTTTAAAGATTTTATTATTTTTTTTTGTCAGAGAGAGAGAGCACAATCAGGGGGAGCAGCAGGCAGAGGGAGAGGGATGAGCAGGCTCCCCACCGAGCAGGGAGCCTGATGCCGGGCTCAATCCCAGGACCCCCGCATCATGACGGAGCCAAAGGTAGATGCTTAACTGACTGAGCCACCCAGGTGCCCTACAACAACCTGAATTTTATAGTAATTGCTTTGTTGCGCCTATACAATTGTGCTCTTCCCACCTACAAGGTGGAAGGACCCTATTACAAGATGTACTGTCTTAGGATAAAGTGTGTAAAGAACAATATAACAAGCTCAAATGTATCTTCTGGGAAGAAAGGAAACATTATGGATTCCATTGAAATCTCCTGGGTTCTGGGTCCCTTGCCCCCTTGCCTCCTCCCCTTCTTGCCAGGTGGGTTTTTGTCAATTTCATGTAAGCCTTTATATTATTTACTAATGCAAGCGCTTCTGGTAGAAATATACAATACTGTTTTACATATTTAAAAAAAATTAAAAAAGATTTTATTTGTTTATTCGACAGAGAAACAGCAAGAGAGGGAATACAAGCAGGGGGAGTGGGAGAGGGAGAAGCAGGCTTCCTACTAAGCAAGGAACCGGATGTGGGGCTCAATCCAAGGACCCTGGGATCATGACCTGAGCTGAAGGCAGATGCTTAATGACTGAGCCACCCAGGTGCCCCTATTTTTTAAAGAACTAAAAAAAATTTTTTTAAGTATGTCCATGCCCAACGTGGGGCTCGAACTCATGACCTTGAGATCAAGAGTCCCATGCTCTCCTGACTGAGCCAGTCAGGCACCCCCGTTTTACATGTATTAATACTTTAAATACATCAAGCTGCCCATGTTTTTTAGCAGTTAGTTTTTCTAGCTCAGCATTTGTCTTTGAAATACATTCATGCCAGTGCCTATTGTTCTGGTTCATTGGTTTTCCCATGGCCACTGAGTGTTGCAAAATAATTTATTTACTCATCTGCCCCTCTAGACAAGATGGACACTTATGTCCTGTGTGCTGCACTTATGCTTCTATGTGCTTGACGTCATACAGGTGCTAGAAGGAACATCCCGAAGACATTTTGCCTGCTCTTACACACAGGAGTTGCTCTCGGCCATGATGTGATGAACTTTTTTTTCCAAAGGAACTGATGACAAATATTTTAGGCTTCGTGGGGCGCCTGGGTGGCTCAGTCATTAAGCGTCTGCCTTCAGCTTGGGTCATGATCCCGGAGTCCTGGGATCCAGCCCTGCATGGGGGCTCCCGCTCTGTGGGAAGCCTGCTTCTCCCTCTCTCACTGCCCGTGCTTGCGTTCTCTCTCTAGCTGTGTTTCTCTCTGTCAAATAAATAAAATCTTTAAAAAAAATTTTAGGCGTTGCAAGCCACATACAGTATGTGTCATATACTTTCTATCAAATGAATAAATAAAATCTTTAAAAGGATCCATTGCAACCCTCTGGATTGGTTTTTGTCATTTGTAGTCTCTTTCTTCTCTTATTTTGTTTTATATAAAACCAACATTTTATAAACATGAGCTGGTTGCAACCCACCAAATTAATCTTGTTCTGATAAATTCTATATTCTAGTTCCTCATAATTATTATATTCCGTCCAACATATCGATGTTTCTAAAAACAAGACTGTTGCAACCCACCATATTTATATTTTGTTCTATTCTTTTATTTTTAAAAAATCGATTGCAAGCCACCAACCAGATTTTCTTCGCTTCCTGTTCTACGTATTTTACTCTGTTCTGTTTTCTTATTCTACTTTTTCAAAAAAGACAATGTTTGCAACCCACAAAATTGACTTTGTTTTCTGATATTTTCCAAGTTGGTCTTGCATATTCTTTCATTTTACGCAAATACACTTGCACTCTGCTAAATTAATTTTGCAACCCATGAACGCGTCACATTGGAGAAATGCTATTCTAGGTCAGCTGCCTTTCCTCTTGGGAGACCTGGGGCTGACCCCTGACCCCAGGTGACCTCACCTCTACCTTTGCCTCTGGCCTCCCTCCTTCTCCAGGAGACTAATTGCAGGCAGTTTTATTTTAAATCCCTCCAGTCTTATTCGAAAATTCCTCGCATGCGTTAGGACCCTGGGGGGCATCGAGGAACTTGCTGCCCTAACCGGAGGCCAAGCTGTACCTGAGAGAGGAGCCCAGCCATTCCAACAGTAGCCCGGTGAGGACTCCCACGCTAGGTCAGGCAGCGTGGCCAAAGCGCCCCGATTCTCAATAATGTTGGGGGTACACACCCAACACTAGGTTTCCTGGATCTGGGAGTATCTGGGAGCTCCGCATTTCTTTGGCGCATGTGAAACTTTGGGGGGATTCACCCAAACAGTATTTATTGGCATCAACTTAGTGCCAAGTTCAAGGAAAACCCACAGCACTTAAGAGCAGCCGGATCCCTGTTCCGGCAGGAGAGAGGGAGACACACAATCAGCTCCTGAAAATGAACCAGGTCATTTCTGATAGGGACAGTGATGAGAATGTGGCTGGAAGCAAACCAGGGGTATGGACTAAGGAGAGGTGCGGGGAGCTCCCTTGCAGCCAATGGTTAGGAAGTATCCCTGGGAGGAGCTCCCGTCCCAGATGGTACTGACTGTGGGAGGAGACAACACTGTTGTTTTTCAAGACTCTAAAGGTACAAAGAGTGGCGAGGAGGTGGGGAAGTTAGGAGCCCCGTGCAGGGCTGGAGGGAACGCAGAAACAGTCCAGCCTATGGTGGAAAACAGGCTCGGATGCCTCCATCGTTCAAGGGAGTGGTCCTCTGACCCAGCAATTCCACTGCAGGTATCTAGCCAAGAGAAACAAGAAGATACATCCATGGGAACACAGAGGGGAATGCGTGCAGAGGCGTGATTCACAGTAGCCCAGAAGTGGAAACAATCCAAGTATGCATCAGTGCACAAAGGATACACAACATGGGGACCAGCTGCACAATGGAATGTTGCTGGGCCATTAAAAGGGGTGAGACATTGACAATACAAAGACAAAGGTGTGAGTGGAATCAGCCAGAGGAAAAAGCCTCCCTATCATACAAATCCATTTCCATGAAATGTCCGGAACAGGCAAATCCGCAGAGAGAGGAGGGGGATTCGTGGTGGCCAGCGCTGGGGGACGGGGCGTGGGGATTTCAAGGGGTGACACTAAGGGATACAAGATTTCCTTTTGGGGTGATGACGGTGTTCTCAAGTCGACGGTTGGTGATAGCCGCACAACTCCGTGAACACGTGAGATGTCGTTCGATTGTATACTTTCAATGGATAGGTTATAAAATATGTGAATTATAGGGGCACCTGGGTGGCTCAGTTGTTGGGCTTCTCCCTTTGGCTCGGGTCATGATCCTTGGGTTCTGGGATCGAGACCTGCTCAGCGGAAGTCTGCTTCTCCCTCCCCCCCCCCCCCCCCCCCGCTTGTGTTCCCTCTTTAGCGCTCTCTCTCTCTCTCTCTCTCTCTCTCTCTCTCTCTCTGTGTGTGTCAAATAAATAAGTAAATAAAACCTTTCAAAAAACCACACCACATACGTGAATTATAGCTCAATAAAGCTGTTAAAAATAAGTAGAAGGGGGAAAATGTTTGCTCCTCTTAGCCCCCCCTCCCCTCCCAGGGGGGCAGTGTCTGTTGCTACTTTCTCTGATCTCCTTCCGGAGACATTTGTTACACCTGCAAGGAAGTACATTTCTCAGTTCCAGGCTAGACATGGTGCTCTGCGCTTTGCTGCGCTCACTCAACCCAGGGGCTTGGAGGTCCTGTTGCCAAGAGCTGCCTGGTTCTCCTCTGTGACTCTCTAAGTTTCCTCTAGAATATCCCTTTGCTACTTTAATTCCCTTGGCAATGAACATTTAGGCTGATTCCAATTTCTCGCCACAAAAACATTGCCAAGTGGTCATGTCACAAGTGAAAGATACCAGGAGGAGAAATTTCTAGAAGGGAAATGGCTGGGGCAAGGTGCATGTTCATTTTAATTGGAATAGATATAGCTGAATTGCCCTCTGTTTGGGTTTGAGGGTTTACTCAGGTAGGTGAGTGCCCACATGGCTCCTGAGCAAAGATCTGAAGGGTGAGGGGGGAAGGATAGGAAGGTCATATTATAGCGTTTCAGGTGGAAGGCACAGCCTGTGCAAAGGCCCTGGGGCAGGACCAGGCCTGGCATATTGGGGGAACAACAAGGAAGCCTGCTTTGCAGGAGCAGAGAAAGCAAAGGGGAGAGGGCAGAGGGGAGGGCCTGTGGGTAGGGGGGACTTTGGCCTTTACCCTGAATGAAATGGGAGATCGGGAGAGCTATGGGGGTGGAGGAAGGTCATCACCTGATGGCTGCTCCGAGGACAGACGGTTGGGGGTCAAGACTCTGCCTCTACCCAGGGGTGCCTGGGTGGCTCAGTTGATTGGGCATCAACTCTTTCTTGGTTTCAGCTCAGGTCATGATCACGCATTTGTGCGACTGAGCACCACTGGGCTCTGAGCTCAGCACAGATTCTGCTTTAGACTTTCTCTTCCTCTCCCTCTTCGCTGTTCCCCGGGCTCACTCTCTCATCCTCTCTCTCTCTCAAATAATTTTTTAAAATCTTAAAAAGAAAAATAAAAGATTGCTTCTATCTGGTTGAGCTCCATCATCTGGCTCACTGTGCCAGAATGGTAATCCCTGCCCTGGTCCCCCAGATCCTGCCTTCCCTCTGCCCCCCATTGTTTATCCTCCGCAAAGCAGCCAGGGGGAACCCAGTGATGACCCCCTGCCCACCAGGACTTTTACCTGCACCAAGGTGAAAGTCCAAGTCTTCCCAAAGCCTCTTATTACCTCCCTGCTCTTACCTCCTTCCCTCTCACCCCTCCTTCACTCTGTTCCAGCCATGAGGCCCCCTCACCGTTCCTCCAACACACCAGGCATAGTCCTTCCTCAGGGCCTTTGCACAGGCTGTTTGTGCCACCTGGAACCTTCTACCCTAGATATCCCCATGGTTTCCCCCCCTCTCCTCTTTCAGTTCTCTGCTAAAATGTTACTTTCTCCAGTTGGTTAAGACAGTACTGAGTGGTTGAAAAAAACACGCTATTTTCATATCCTCAAAACTCATCTGCGGTAACTCCCTTTGCTGCTATGATCTTGATTTTAGATCTTCCCACTTACGGGGCGCCTCCTGGGGGTGCAGACACAGTGCTGAGCACTTTTCAGTCTTCATGGGGAGCCGACAAAGGGAAGTATTCTTCTTCTCATTGTACAGATCAGACAGTCAAGGCTCTGGGAGGTGCTCTGAATTGCCCAAGGCCCATCTAGCTAACGAAATATCTGTTGGCGAGATCTCAGGCTGGGTCTCACTGAACCCCAAATGATTCACCCCAGCTTCTGCCCCTGCCCTCTCGATGAGCTCTAAAGGGAAGGGCAGAGAAGAGTCATACTCTGCTCAGAGTAACACAGGGAGCAGGTGATCAAGAGGGCCTTGAGCTCAGGCCTGGTCATCCCAGGGCTGTACCACCCCTCCAAGCGTCTGCCTTTCCTGGGATCCTCCAGGACCATCCCAGGAGGTTGGCCAGGCTTGAGATGACCCCCATGACATGTACAATAATACTGGTGGTGGAGGCAATGATAAGATTCTTGAGCCCCATCCCCTAACCCATGCCAGGCACCGCGG
>PITA01002436.1:14775-25569 GCA_004023965.1 Spilogale gracilis
CCCCCCCCCCCCCCCCCCCCCGGCTTCTTTAGTCCTTAGTTCCTACCCTGTTTTCTGATTCACCTTTTGTGAACTCACTGGGCCCCTCTGGGAGCCATCAGCAACTTTCCTTTTTCCTAGTAGGGGCCACCTCTGTTCCCTGCCTTCCCACCTGCCTCCCGTGAGCTTGGAGGACCAGCCCCACCGCTGCCCCTCTCCTGTCACTACCTGCAATGGGTTTTCTTTGTGGAAGTCCGAAGTCCCTTGAACCAACAAGTACATTCTTTTCTTCGCCAGAATGTGCTCCCGGCCCATGCAGGAGGCTTGCACAAAGTAGAAGACGTGGCCGATTTTGCTGGCGAAGGTAGAAGGAAGCCTGGGAGGTAAGCTGAAATGGAATTCAAAGGTGTGGCTGCCTGCACTTAACCAATTATCTGAAAGCAAAACACACCGACGCCATCAGAAGGTTCTAGAATCTTTTTCCTTTCTAACCCCCCCCTTCTTTATTTGTTGTTTTGGCGGCGGGGGGCGGTTTTGTTCTGGGCCTGGCCCACCTGTCCCTGAGCTAGGCCGGGTTCTGTGCTTTTAGGGATCTGCTTGGTCCATGAATATTAGGCCTAGGCCTCAGCTGGGTGGGTGAGGTGGCTGGGGCGGTCACCCCAAATCACCCAAACTACCATAGGGATTTGCTCACCCCATCTCTGGGTCTGAGAAACTGGAGGTCCAGCCCTCCGTTGCCCATTGGTTTAACAAATCCCTCTTGATCCCCTGCTGTGGGCCAGAGGCTGTTTTAAGCCTTATTTACTGCAGTGAGCAGGGGCCAGCGCGGTGCCCTGCCCTCACCGAGCTTGGCCTTCAGTGCGCTGCATACAGTGGGTGCTTAACATTGGTTGAGAAGCAACAGGGGACCAGAGAGAAACTCATGTGGCCCCCATCTCTGCAGTCTCCCCCACTTTGTTTATTGAATCCTTCATTCATTCCCAAAGCCTCTCATATTGTGTTTTCCCCACTGGGTGGCAATCCCCAGCGACTCCAGGGACCCCGTTTGTTTTATCCATGACCCCACCCCCAGCACTTGGCCCAGTGCCCTGTGCAGAAGGTGATCAGCAAAGCGACATAAATGAATGAATCCATTGGAGGCTTGGGTTTATGCTTTTGAGGGGAGATGCTTGGCCGTGGGAGAGGGTGGTACCTCATGCTGGAGGTGTCTGGGTGGGTTGAAAAAACTAACACTTACGAAGCACCCACTGGGTGCCCCACACTAGTCTAACCCCTTATATATGATTACATTATTAAGTCCTCAAAGCTATCTTATGAGGGCGGAGAGTTCTGGAATACCTGGGAACACTCCCAGGAACACATTTTGGAGCGGAATTATGGCTCCCAGGCAGCTCAGCCTCCCTGATGTCTGTCCAGACTGTGCATCTGAGCTTGCCGGAGTTGGGAAATCGTTATTCTCTCCCTAGAATGTCTTCTCTGCCTCCTCACTCTTTCCCTGGGACCACAGGACTGATTATTTTGTCTCCTTGCATTTCACTGCCGTGGGGACATGTATCTGTTAAATAAGACAGAATTTTTTTTTTAATTGGCCTCTCCAAGTGGTCATTAGCTAAGGGTAACATCCCCCCCCCCCGGAAATGACTTTGAAAGTTCATTTTGAATATCTGGGTTCTGATATTCTGATCAGCTCCTCCTGTCTTGTTATTTTCGTGTTAATGTGTATCTGACGGTCATTGTTATACACAGCTTCCCTCCTGGGGAGGAACCAGGCCTCTGCCCATTTCTGGTATCCCTGGGGGTTTGCTGATCCCCTAGCATATGTGTTTACTTTCCAGACCCAGGTTCCTATTACAGTTAGAGGTGGCTGCTGGCTTCGTGCTTACCCTCTGCTGGGAATGTCTTCACCTTGTGCACGTAGTCGGCCTTGTTGTTGCAAATAACATCTCGGCTGTAATCACGGGATGCCCCGATTTCTTCATTCCACTCCACATAGCCCCTTCCCACGAGCTCCACCTTCACGATAGGGTCCACCAGGGTGCTGTTCAGGATTAGAACCACCTGCCCTTTGATGCTGGAGCCGGCCAAGTAGACTGCATCCTTGGGCAACACTAATTCGATCGACTTCACCACAGACATGGGGGGTTGGGGTGATGGGGACGCATCCTCCCTCCTCCCCCATGCCACTGAGACTGCCGGTTCCTTTGCCGCAGTGAGGTCACCTGTCTGTGACATCATCCAGCCAGGGTTCTAGGGAGGGGGTTCCTAGGGGCCGGGACAGCTTGGGAATTCCAAAGTCTTCACCTGGTGTATGAAATGACAGCCTGGCCCCTTTTCCCTAGGAAATAAGGGATACATAAGCCAAACCAACTGTAAGACCCTAGCATTCCTGCCCCATGGGGAACACCAGTCATCATGCCAGGAGGTTAGAGGCCTGCGTGGGAAATGCTCATTATGAGCTCTACTCAGAGATGGACAGTGATGAAGAATGAGCCCCCAACTGTGCTATGTGCATTTCTCAGGGTTCATATACTAAGCCCATAACAATCGTTGCCATCTTAATGGCTCTCTCTCTATACCAACCCGTCCCTGGTTGAATAAAAAAATTATAGATATGGCCAGGATATGAAATCTGGTGTGTCCTGGCTGAATGCTTAGAGCACTGTGTGCTCCATCTAAACATGAACATCATCTCTTTATACATCTAACATTTCTCGTTATATCTGGGTCTCCCTCCTCGAGTAGGAAGTCCCTGCAGGGTGGGACTTAGTTGCTGTAGGCTTTGTGCCCACCAACGTCTGCTTGACTCAGGCCGGGTTCTCAATGGGAAAGATCTCATCTACCTCACAGACTCAGGGAGGCCGGCTTGAATCTCTGCCCACCCCTGAGATGTAGCCCATAAGCGGCTGATGACTGTAGATGCAGAAAGACGCCGATTAGCATATCGATGGAGTCCTGAAGTCGGAGGAAGTTAACAGCAAATCATGGACTTTATATTTTGGACTCTTTTGTTCCCTATGACTTCTATAACAAATCCCCACAATTTTAGTGGCTTAAAAAATGCAAATTTATTCTCCTACGGTTCTGGAGGTCAGAAGTCCAAAATGGGTCTTAGGTGGCTAAAATCGAGGTATGCTAGGGTTCTAGGAGAGACTCTGTCCCTCATCTTTTCTGGCCTCTATAGATTTCCCACATTCCGTGTGTGTTGGTCTCATCATTCCAACCTCTACTTCCCTTGTCACTTCTCCTTCTCTGACATGGCCCTTCTGTCTTTCTCCTTCACTTTTTGGGGCTCTTGTGATGGTTTTGGACCACTTTGCATCATTGAAGACAATCTCCCAACTGGAAGATCTTTAATCTGATCTCATCGGCAAAGTTCCTTTTGCAATGGAAGCTGCCATATTCACGGGGTCAGGGATTAGGATATGGCTAGCTTTGGGGAGGGGCTTTCTTCTATCTACCACCTGGGGAAAGAACAGAAGCACCAGTGCCTAGAAGGGACTCTAGAAGGCCCCCCAAAACCCGTACACTCTTTGCTCATAGCCTTCCCATGCTGCTCACTGCTCTTGAGAGATAAAGACCAAAGGCCCCCTTGAGGCCTTAGATGACACCTCTCTGACCTCATCTCTTCTCTGTCAGGCTACATTGGCCTGCTGACTGCTCCCCCTACATTTCTAAGCCTCTGAGCTCGCCTGTCCCTCCTCAACCCATCTGTCCTTGGTTTCTATCTGAAATCTCAGCTCAAATGTCATCTGTTCAGAGAGGCCCACCTCCCTATGCCAGCCAGAATGACCTCTCTGCCCAACCCCACATGCCTCTCCGTCCACCCCCAAATTTCTCTCTAGCTACTGTCCTGTCTTCATTGCACGTACTTTTATCTGAAATGATTTGCTTTACTTATTCATTTTTTTGAGAATGTACCCTTCTGGAGACCACCAACAGGGTTGGCCTTGCCCATTGTTGCCCCCCAGCTCCAAACACTGTGTCCAGGCGCTCTGTAGGTGCCCAGCACGGGTTACTGTGTGCCCGCCAAGACTGGCCAGAGCCGAGCAGGCAGGGTGGAGGGGGCAGGGCAGCCCTGCCCGCCTGGACAGCCGGAGAAGGCGGGAAAACGAGGCGGGAAAACCCAGCAAACTAGCCCTGCGGGTGGGTAGGGTGGGGAGCTCTAGAGCAGGCCCTGACCCCAAGAAATGGAGCTTCGGGCGATGAGGCTGGCCATCGGGGTACAGGCGGTCTTGAGAGGGGCCCCCACATTCTACTGTAGCGTTTAAACACCAATTCTGGCCTTCCTTGCCCTACTGGTCAGCGCGTCCTGTGCCCCGGGGGAGAGGGGCTACGGAAAAGGGCTTAAAAGGTCAAGGCGTCTCTACCCGGGGTCTCTGCCCCAGGGGTCCCTAGGGCCCCTGAGGGACACCCAGAGTGGGGGGATCCAGCTCCCGCCACTGGGCCCGGTTGCACACTGGGCGTGACCCAGCGGAGTGCGCAGGGCTGGGCGGGGCCGTGGCCCGCTGGGCGGAGTGGGGGTGGATGGAGGAGGGGCGCCCCCCACCCTCTTTCTCGCTTCCCGCCACTGCGGCGGCCAATCATCAATCAGGAGCCCGCCCCTGGCGCGGCCTCCCGCGGTCCCTCAACTCCCAAACGCCGAGTTTTCGCGGGAAAAAAAATCAGAGCAGCTGGCAGCGCAGCGGGCAGTGGTGGCCGTCCAGGCGCTCCGGGTCGCAGGCAGGTCCGCGCGAAGTCCCGGGCCACGCACGCATCTCTATCCCCATCCCCACCCGGGCCCCAGGCGCGCAGGCAGGAGAGTGGATCGGGGCGGCCGAGAGGTGAGCCTTCGGACTGATCGGGCTGCCGTTCCGGGCTGGGGGGAAGGGCCCGGCGCACCGAGAGCCGAGACTTTACAAAACTTTTGGGAGCGGCCGGGGGGACGCGCGGCCAGTACCGGCGCACGAGTGCCCCGCAGCGCGGCTGTTCTCCACTCCGTCTCGGGCTCCGCCCCGGCCCCGCCGGCCCTCGGGAGTCGTCCCCCGCCGCCGCGGCGCCGGTAGGGGCCAGAGAAGCATACCCAGAGCCCCGCGGGGGTCGCGCCGGCTGGGTGGGGGGAGGGCCTGGCGAGCCGCAGGGGAGGATGTCAGGCTCCGCGCCTGCGCGCGGGGAGCCCCGCGATTCAATTGTCGCGCCCGAGCCCGATTTCGCGCGCCCTTAGTTCCCCGGGCGCGCCTGGGCCAATGGGGAACGGGAGGGGCGGGGCAGCCGGGCGCGGCGGAGCCAATGAGCGAGTCGGCTCAAGTGAAGGGGGCGGGACTTGGCGCGCGGGGCCCCTCGGCCGGTCCCGGCGGAGGGGGTGGGCGTGGGCTAGTTGGCGTGGCCCGAGAGGGCGGGCGGGAGAATAAGAGGGGGCTCTGGGTTCGTGGGTCGGGGTCCGGGGAACGCGAGCCCGTGCGTGAGGCCGCCACGGGGCCGAGGTGAGTAGCGCGGCGCGCGCGGGGGCGGCCGGGACGGGGCGGCCGGTTGCCATGGCCACCGCGGGGCCGGCCGTGTCGCGCGCACGCGCGCGGGGGGCGGCGGGGGCCGCGGGAGCCCAAGCTTAGGGGCTCCAGGGTCGCCGGGGGCGGTGGTCCTTCCCCTTCGGTCACACTTAGTTGAGTTATACTGGGACTTCTGAAGTTCCAACCCGCGCCGGACTTTTGGGTTTTCCTCTTGCGTCAATATTAATCCAGGGAATGAATGAATGAATGAATGACCGACTGAAGAAACCTGGTTCTTCGCCGTTTGGCTGTGTCCTCCTTCCTCCTCTGGACATTGTGTGTGCCGCGCCCCGCCCCATCCCCCTCCCCCCGTGAAAGACAGAGTGGGTTGGACCCAGTGGTCCGAGATGCCCTTTGCTCTCCCCTGATTTACCCTCCCGCCTCGCTCCTTCGGCGTTGCTGGTCATTAATGCGTTTCCTCTGTGGGGCGGTGGTCAGCTGTGGCTAGCTAGTGCGCGGACCAGCGCGCTGGGAGGGCGTCCTGGGAGTTTCCTGGCGTCCACAGACTGGACAAAAGCCAAGGTGACTTGAGCATGGCATGGTCTGGTGGTGGCAGCAGCCCCACTGACCAGGGGGTCCCGTGCTCTCGCCCACAGCACCAGCAGACGCCATGTGGATCCAGGTTCGCACCATGGACGGGAAGGTCACCCACACTGTGGACTCACTGTCCAGGCTGACCAAAGTGGAGGAGCTAAGGAGGAAGATCCAGGAGCTGTTCCACGTGGAGCCCGGCCTGCAAAGGCTTTTCTACAGGGGCAAGCAGGTAAACCCGCCCAGCCGGCTGCCGCCCGCCCAGCACCTTTGTTCTTGCTTGGTCCAGGCATCGTCCATATACTCTCCCCGCCCCTCGTCCGGTCCCGCTTCACGTCTCCACAGAAACCTCAAATGCCTGAGCCAGGAACAAAGGCTCTGCTCGCAGATCGTCATACCGGGCAGGAAGCTGGCACTCCAGTCTGTAGCAGTTGGGTTTTTAAGTCCGCCTCCCCTGTTTTTTTGAAGTTCCCCTCAGTATAATTTCTAGAAAAGGAAGTTGGAGGTGGCGGATGGAGGACTGATGAATTTCGAGGGAGAGCCTAGAATGCTTCCCCAGACGGTGGGACAGAAGGGACCAGGTTTTCCTTTGAAACACACACCAATGGCCCACAGCCTGCACCCATTTAGAGTTTGACCCCATGGGGTCTGTTTTAGAGAAATTTGGATCCGCTTGTTCCGAGGCTGGAGATGGCCTTGCTGGTCAGGAATTTCCGCCAGGCTGGGCCTGCTCCGCCCGCGGAGTGAGCAGGAGCTCCGTTCTTTCCTCCGGGTCTGCAGGCCCCACTTTTCTGTGTCCTTTCTTCTCGTTCTCTCCCCGGCCCCTGGAAGCATTTAAGATGGCCACTCTTGCTTTCTCAACTGCCCACGTTTGGGACGCTTTCTCCAGGGGCAGTGGGGGTTTTCGATTTTATCGGTGTCTTTGGGGGGGGGCACGGCCCATCCTACTGTGAGTGGGATTTCCCCCCGGGGTCAGCTAAGATGGTAAGACACAGAGTGTCGGTCCCGCCTGCAGGGGCCGTCTTGGAGTGGGGTGCACCGTGGGGACAGCGGCAGCGTAGGGACTGTGTCCTGGATTAGAAGTCTTCAGCGGGGCTGGCTGCGTGTGCCTGACTTTGTTGTTGTTGGGCTTTGAGCTTGGTACTGCCGCCATCTGCTGTCTCCACTGAGAAATAAATACTCTGCGCCCGGCCAGGATTTTCGGGGGCTGGAGGCTCCAGTGCGCTTAACTTGAAATGAGACCTGATGATTAATTTCTTGGACTCCTGGTGCCCTTAGAGAGTTTCACCTCCTTCCTGGGAGACACACGATGACTTGAATGTCTTTGGAAGCTCCCCCTGCCTGGGGAGGGGAAGCCGGTCCCTCGGACTTGTTCGCCTGCACGTTGAGCAAAGGCAGGACCGGGAGTGAGCTCTACGGAAGCGCTGTCTCTCTCTCCCGCCTCTCCAACGGCTCGTTTTTTGTGGCACCCAGACCGACTTTGATTAGCCCACTCAATCTCTTTGTTCTGCAGAAGGTCTTTTTCGGAGAGTTTGAGAACCTTCGGCTTGTGCTTGCCCCGCCGTTCACGGTGGGTCGGCTGGAGTCCTCTCCAGTGGAAGGATCTGGGCGCGCCTGGCACCTGCCAGGCATTGTTGTTACATTTCCAGCTGGCCGAGAAGTTAAGGAGCCACCGTGGGCCCCTGAGCACTTAGCCCTAGAGCTTATTACCCCTGGCATGCAGCCGTATTCCATTCCGGTTAGCGCAGCTCTCTCTGTCCTCCTGTCTGTCCACCAATCCGTTGTAATTTTGGGAGTGTGTTTTCAAAGTAAGTTGCAGACACAGGTTCACGGCAACCCTGAGCGCGTCCCACCTGCTATCGTCTAGAGCCCAGTATGGGATTTGGGGTCTCTGTTTTTTTGTTTTTTTTTTTTAGGCAACACATATATAGCGGGTCACGCACACATCAGGCAGACCATTTGGGGAAATGTCTACACCCACGTAAAACCAAATCCCCATCTCCCTTTATTCGTAACTGGAGAGCTGACCCATACAAAAGCCCTTACTACCCCTGTGAAAGTTATAGAGCTTGATGTTAGGAGGAACACCTGTGGGGACGCGAGGCCCTCGATGAGAGACGGAGGCCTTGACGCTGCCTGCTCGCAGGCTTTCTGCCCTCCCCGTGACCTCGGTGACCGCCGCCCCGTCCCCCCACCTGGTGCTCCTTCCCCACTCTGCAGCTTTGTAAGGGAACGTGCGGTCATCTCTCTCTTCCGGCCCAGGAAGCCAGGCCTAGAATGTGATGCAACTTCCCCGGGGATGCCGGTGAGGCCCGGACCTGGCTGCTGGGAGGTGGGACGGTCTGCAAACAGACCAGGCTCACCGCGATAGAAGGCAGCAGAGTTTCCAGGGGGCGAGAGGCAGAGAGCTGTTTTTACAGAATGTTCTAGAGAGTCTTCCCAATCCTTTTACCCCCCTTTTAAAGAAACATGTCGTAGCAGTCCAAGGTCTGCAGTGAGGTTGATTGAGCCGATAAAGCAGAACAGAGTTGAGCTTTTCTTCAGGATATGGGAGGGTTCTGTGACCGGCTTGTTTGGGCTGAATAGGTCGGCGGTTAGGCTGCTTGATTGGCGGAAATGCAAGAAGCGGAATGGGGGCAGGGGCCCCGGCGCAGGCCCAGCCCGGGCCAGGGCGAGAGGCCTCTGGCGCCTGTTTCTTGGCATAAAAGTGACAATAGCTGTTATTTGGGGGGACTCCAGCGTGCTCAGGTGCAGGGCTCTGCCCATTACATAATCTTCCTCGCGTTCCCTGCCCAGGTGGCTGCTGCCCAGTGTGGCCGGTGTGGGGCTGGCCTGTCTAGCTCCCAGTAAGGGCACTGGGAATCCGCGCCCACTGGGTTGCTCCCTGTTAGGCCTCGCTGATCTGGGAGGCCGGCTCCTTGTCTGGAATTGCCGCCAGTTGAGAAGTACTAATTTAGTAGGTAATTGACTTTAGGAAAACAGCAAAATCACTCAGGCCCTCTGAAAATTCAGTCTGAAATGGTGCCCTGCAAACGGCCTCGAGATCGAGAAGGTCACCTGTGTCCTAGCACCCCACCAATTCAGAATGGCTTTTCCTGAGTGCTGGCCCTGAATTCCTGAAGGGCAGAGCCCGGTAGCAGAGTCCTGTCTTTCAGGCTGTGCGAGGGAAGTCCTGTCTGTGGGGAGCTCCCAGCCAGAGGGCATGCCCTCTAAGCCAGGCCTCAGCAAACCCTTCCTGTAAATATTTGTCTCCAGGAGGACTGATGCCCCCACCCCCATTGGAGCAGGGAAGCAGCCACAGACCGGATGCAAATGAATGGGTGTGCCCCAGTCCAATAAAACTTTATTTACAAAAACAGGTGCAGACTAGATGTCCTGCTGACTGTAGTCCCACCCTACCATGCTTCTGTCCTGTGTTCTTAGTTGGAGATCCAGGTTTTGCCGTTAGGAACAGCACTGCTGTGGAATGTACTAGAACAGGTCTCCTAGGGCACTGTGTTGCAAAGTTCTTCAGGGCAGGGTGTGCAAAGCGTTAGGTCTCAGGACCCTTACCCCCACTCCAAAACCAGATGAAGACCCCAAAGAGGCTTTGTTGATGTGGAGGGGTCACGTGTGGCTTTGAGGTGTGCCATTCTCTCTGTTTCCGGCTCCCAAGGTGGGAAGTCGTGTCCCCTCTTCCGCATTCGGGCTCCTGCTTCATGGACGTTTCTTCTCTCCTGTCTCTGTCGGTCCGTCTTGTCTGGCATGTTGGGTTGCTACAGAGCCTGGAGGTTGAGCAGGACAGGTGAGGGGCCAGGGCTGGACCCCCAGGAAGGTGGGCAGAGCAGTTTCCTGCTTCCTCCCTTCCAGACTCCCAGCTCAGCCTGGTGGGTCCTTGTCAGTGCTCCCTTTCCTCCTCAGCTGTAGGTCCTTGTGGTACGAGGCTCACTGTCCCCTCTACTTCTCGCTGAAATGGCTGCTTGGAGCCCACCCGAGCACTGCCACTTGCCAGGCCCAGGGACATGTGTTCCCTGCTCTCTTGGACCTTGGGGCAACACCCGGCAGCCTGAAAAGTATCCCTCAAAAATGTTACGAGGGGCCAGAGAGTGGACAGAAACGGTAGGCCCGGCAAGCTTTAATCCCAGTGTCCAGCAGAAACCAACATGTTCAGCTGTCATTGTGTATGTGTTTATTTTGCTCTTATGAGGTCCGCATGATCAAAAATTTCAGATGTTCAGAAATGTCGAGAAAGCATGCTTGGTTATTAAAACAGAGGAAGGTATAAACACTGGGGGCAGTTTTGTCTTTAGATCTGAATCTGCTGTATAGGGTTACGTGACCCACGCCACCCATACATGTCCCATTACAGGAGGTTCGAGGGATTTTCAGTGCAAAGTTTGCTTCTACGAGTTGACTTCAGGTTTAATTTTTTCAAATTTTTTTCAAGATTTTATTTATTTATTCGACAGAGAGAACACAGCCAGAGAGGAACACAAGCAGGGGGAGTGAGAGGGGGAGAAGCAGACTTCCTGCCAAGCAGGGAGCCCGATGCGGGGCTCCATCCCGGAACTCCGGGATTATAACCTGAGCCGAAGGCAGTTGCTTAACCAACTGAGTCACCCAGGCGCCCCTAAGGTTTAATATTAAGGCAGGACCTTGAAGGAGAGGAGCAGATCATCTGTTGTGCAGTTTTTGTAGCTTTTATGGATACTGTTAGCCTTGGTGGGAATTTTTGGAATTTTTTTTTTTTTTTTTTTTTAAGATTTTATTTATCTGACAGGGC
>PITA01002436.1:25669-161586 GCA_004023965.1 Spilogale gracilis
ATTAAAAAAAAAAAAAAAAAAGATTTTATTTATTTGACAGAAACCCAGCCAGAGATGCACAAGCAGGGGGAGTGAGAGAGGGAGAAGCACATTTCCCCCAGGCACCCCGAGAACTTTGGAATCTTTTTTTTTTAAAGATTTTATTTATTTATTTGACAGAGAGAAACACAGTGATAGAGGAACACAAGCAGGGGGAGTGAGAGAGGGAGAAGCAGGCCTCCCGCCGAGCAGGCAGCCTGATGTGGGGCTCGAACCCGGGTCTCCGGGTTCATGACCTGAGCTGAAGGCAGTCGCCCAACCAACTGAGCCACCCAGGCGCTCCAGAACTTTGGAATCTTGATGATGGGCCTGACCGTGGTATAGTTTGGCCTGACGCTAACCTACAGGCCCGCAGGCTGGCCCAGCCTCTGCCCCGGGGTTCCCAAAGGTTTGTGCACAGCTTTGGGCAGCCAGGGTGGAGGGAGGGGCACACCATACACACCCTCTCTCACCGCCAACAGTTGTGCAGCCTTCCTGCTCACCGCAGGGGCCTTTCTGGAAAGTTCTAGAAATGGGATCAGAAAGCAGCCAGACCGGCTTATGACCAGGAGGCAGAGCCCTGTGCCCGCCTCCCCCAGCCTGATTACCCCCTTCCGTGCCCTGTTTGTGCCTCTGTCCGCATTCTTGTGTCGGTAGGCCTCCTCCACGTGGCCTGTGCCCGAGCAAGCAAATCCGCAAGCTCACGGAGCCTGGCTTCCTGACCCATTGTGGACAGGAGGGGCCTGTCATGCTCCTGGTCCCAGCTCTCCCGCCGCCCCTCCGTTGTCCAGGTGCCTTGCTTTATGCTCTATTTCCCATCCCCTGAGTTGCTCTTATGGGAGTCGCGTGTGCTCTGCTGCCTTTCCCTGTCTCAGGCAGCTGTGTGGACTCCTTCGCGTGATGAGGCCACGGTTTTCCCTGCAGAGAAGGCTGCTGTGAACACCCCATTGGTCACTCCACGGGTTTCTCGGGCTCAGGGCTTCTCCCTGGGCATGATGCTGCTCCCCTGGGAACGCTGGGCGGTGTCTGGGGGCGTCTGTGGCTGTCACAGCTGGGGGGGGTGCTCCTGGCGTGAAGTGGGCGGGGCTCAGGGGATGCTGCTCAGCCCCCCACAGTGCCCAGGATGGCCCCCTACCGAGCAATCCTGCCCAACCTCAGTGGTGCTGAGGGGGTGTCTGCCTCACGAGTGCTGGGCCCCAGGGTACGTGGCTCTTCAGCCTTTTTAAAAAATTTTATAGCCTTTTTTTTTTAAGATTTATTTATTTATTGGACAGAGAGAAACAGCTAGAGAGGGAGCACAAGCAGGAGGAGTGAGAGAGGGAGAAGCAGCCCCCTCCGCCCCGCCCCCAGCAGGGATCCCGATGCGAGGCTCGATCCCGGGACTCCAGGATCATGCCCTGAGCCGAAGGCAGCCGCGTAACCGACTGAGCCCCCAGGCGCCCCTTGCTCAGCCTTTCTAAGGTCATCTGGCCCGCCTTCTGGTTTCCTTGTTCCAGTCACACTGCGGACACTTGTGTTTCTTCATTTTTTTAAATTGACGTACTTATTGCTAATTTATACGCTTATAAGCTTATTTGTATTTACGTATGTATTTGCGAGTCTCAGGTACTCAGCAACATCAGGAGGAAGTTGCAGACATTTTCCACATCCCACCTCCCACACCACCAGTTCCCCGAGCTACTGGTATCCACACCTGAGGGACACGCTTGTTATCGCGTTGGCCCCTAGATGACATTAGGGTTCGTTCCTGATGTTGTGCATCTTGTGGGTTGGGACAGCCGGGTAGTGACGGGGGCCTGCCACTGTGGCTGGGGGGGCCTCCTGGCGCCGAAATGGAAGTCCTCGGTGCCCCACCTTGTCAGTCACGCCTCCTCCCCTAGCCCCCGGTCCTCTCCCATCCTTCTGCTGTCTCCACAGTTTTGCCTTTTTCAGAATGTCACAGAGCTGGCATCAGCCAGTACATACCTTTCCTGGACTCCCTTTTTTCTTTTAAAAAAACCCAAAACAACAAACCCAGCAGCTTTATTGAGGTGTAATTCACATACCAAATGATTCACCGGCTTCCAGTGTGTAGTTTGATGCTTCTTACCGTCTTCACAGAGCTGTGCAGCCATCACCGTGGGCAATGCTGGGACACTTTCTTCACCGACATACTTTTTAGTATCCCTTCTCAGGGCCGGACAGCCAGTCCCCTGCTCTGGCCGCCGTGGACGAGCCTGATCTGGGCATGTCACCCACGTGGACTCACACCCCATGTGATGTTCTGTGTCCGGTCCCCTCCCTGAGCATCGTGGGCTCGGGGCCCGTCCCTGGGACAGCACGTGGGGGCGCCTCGCTCCTGTCCGCGGCTCGGGGTCCTTCCCACGCGTGGGGGAAACGCCGTGTGTTTGCGTCTACCTCCGCTGTTGGACGCTGGGTTGTTTCCATCCTTAGGCTGCTGGGGGTCCCACTGCCGTGAGCATGCGTGTGCAGGTTGACTTATCTCTTCCTAGCTGTGTCCCCTTGACCTGTTGTCACAGCTGTCCTGTGTCGGCCCCGTGTGGGGGGCCGGCATCGAGGCTCCCCCCTCATTCAGGGCAAAGCTGTGGGGGGCCCTGGAAGCCCCGTGGCTGTAGGCAAGTGTTGCTGTGTTCAGAGGCCTTCGCCCAGGGGAGGGGCCACCATTCATCAGACTCTTAGCTTGTGCCGAATAAAACCTAGCAGCCTAAAACCTAGCAGCCTCCGCAGTGAAGGACTTTGACCCCGGAGCTCACCTTCCCCGTGACCCCAGCCGCTGCTTTCCTATTGATGGCAATCAGGCCTTCCAACCAGAAACTTCTAAACATTGGGAAGGAAGGAAGGTTGGTCATTCGTGTATTTCTTTCTTTCTCTTTTTTTTTTTTTGAAGGTTTTATTTATTTATTTGGCAGAGAGAGAGGTCACAAGTACGCAGAGAGAGGAGGAAGCAGGTTCCCTGCTGAGCGGAGAGCCCAATGCGGGCCTCGATCCCAGGACCCTGAGATCATGACCTGAGCTGAAGGCAGAGGCTTTAACCCACTGAGCCACCTAGGCGCCCTCTCTTCTTTTTCTTTAGGACACTGCCTTGGAACTGGGTAGTGCTGCCCTCAGGACACTGGGCCGTGTCTGGGGACATCTCTGGTCCTCATGACCGGGAGTGCTGCTGGCCTTGAGTGTGCGGGTCGGGGAATGCTGCTCCCCACCAGTGCCCAGGATGGCCCCCCGGGGAGCAGCCCGGCCCCATATGCCCCCAGTGCTGGGGGCAGAGACCTGCCTTGGGGACATCGGGAGAGAACAAGATGCACTCGAGGGGCCTTGCTGGTGCTGGGGGGGTGCCGTGGTGCCGGGGGACAGTTGCTAATAAAAGAGAACTCCTCGGCCTTCTGTGCCAGCAGGATGCAGTTCAGATGACAAAATGCCTCCACACACATTGCCAGACCGCAGCCGGGGTGGCCGACCAGAGCTGTGTCAGTGAGGGATCTTGTTGGGTGCGACCAGGAGGGAGGAGCTGGGGGGGCAGGGGCGGGGCCAGCGGCTCCTTCCGGTCATAGAGGACGGGGATCTCTCCCCCTGCGCACCAGGACTGGGCACTGTGGGAGGCGGGCCAGCATCCCCGGCCCCACCCCAGTCGTGACAACTCAAATGACCCCAGGGGTTGTCAAGTGTCCTTGGGGGGGAGGCAGGATCTCCCCAGGGGAGACCCCCTGGGTCAGGCATTCCACTGACCCCTGCAGGAGTCTGACCTGCTGCGGTATGGGGGGGGCTGCACACATTGAAATACACACACTGAGTGGGGGAGGGTGACTCCCCTGTTGGGGTCACTCTGGTTTACACCGCCTGACCCCTTGGGGACGGATTCTGGTGTGTGGTGTGAGAGGGACTGGACTTAATTTCTACCCCCTAAATAATTAATGGAGAGTTTCTGTACCTTGACGCTGCAGACGTTTTGAGCCGGTGACCCTGCGTTCCCTGCTAGGCAGGCCTGCCCTCAGTTTGGCTCTGGTGACAGAGGCCGTCTGCTGTTATTGGACCGAATATTTAACCCTCCCCTGACCCAGCGCGGCCGGTGATGCTGGGTGCTCACAGAACAGTCTCCGTAGGATGCGGGGAGTCCTCATGCGAGAGGCTCTGAGGATCCTGATGGAGGGGGTGACCGTGTATCCCCCCATCCCTGTCAGTGTGGACCTGTGGTCTGATCTGGATCCTGCCCCCATGAGGGTGGGTCTGGTCCCTTGCTCGTGGCGTATTCCCACTGCCCGGCACCCAGAAGGCGAGCGCTGAATGGCCGACGGGCGGGTGACCTTTGTCTTGGGGTCTGTGCAGATGGAGGACGGCCACACTCTCTTTGACTACGACGTTCGCCTGAATGACACCATCCAGCTCCTGGTCCGCCAGAGCCTAGTGCTCCCCGCCAGCAGCATCAAGGAGAGGGACTCGGAGCTGTCAGACACGGACTCGGGCTGCTGCCTGGGCCAGAGCGAGTCCGACAAGTCCTCCAACAGCGGCGAGGCGGCCTCGGAGGCCGATGGGAAGGCGGGCCTGGCGGATGAAGACACGTGGGACGAGACGGAGCTGGGCCTGTACAAGGTGAGTCTCTCGCAGAAGGGCTGGGGTTGGGCGTGCTCCCCACATGGACGTTCTCTTCACCCCCAGGGCCCCAGGCGGCATGCCCTGTGCCCCTCCACCTCACTGGTTTTCCAGTAGCCCAGCTGTGGGGCCAGGCCCGCTGCCCTCCTTCCCTTGGCCGGGCACACGGGGTCCTGCTCTGAAAATCGCCAGCGGGGGGCTCCCGAGGCTTCCCCGTGGAAACACGGAGGACTCCAGGATCCCTTTGTGATTCTTTTTTTTTTTTTTTTCCAAGATTTTATTTATTTGATACAGATCACAAGTAGGCAGAGAGAGAGGAGGAAGCAGGCTCCCCGCGGAGCAGGGAGCCCGATGTGGGCCTCAATCCCAGGACCTGAGATCATGACCTGAGGCGAAGGCAGAGGCTTTAACCCCCTGAGCCACCCAGGCGCCCTCCCTTTGTGATTCTTTTTTTAGAAGATTCTTTTTTTTTTTTTTTTTTAAAGATTTTATTTATTTGACAGAGAGAAACACAGCAAGAGAGGGAACATAAGCAGGGGGAGCGAGAGAGGGAGAAGCAGGCTTCCCGCCGAGCAGGGAGCCCGATGCGGGGCTCGATCCCGGCTCTCCGGGATCATGACCTGAGCCGAAGGCAGTCCGTTAACCAACTGAGCCACCCAGGCGCCCCTCCCTTTGTGATTCTTGAATGCAAGTGTCCTGGCTGGGTTTTGTGGGGCTCTCTCTGCCCGTCCCAGGGGAGGAGGAATCAGAGAATTACCAGGCTCTGATGTCAGCAGTGCTAAGAAATCCTATAACAGTCATTTGGGTTTGGGTCCCGATCCTGAGGCATTGGCGCCTGAGAACCCAAGCAGTGTCTGTCCATGTCGCTGGCTGGATGTGTCGGACGTCTCTGGGTTGGATGAGAGTGTTTTCTCACTCCTCGCAGGTCAACGAGTATGTCGACGCCCGGGACACGAACATGGGGGCGTGGTTCGAGGCCCAGGTGGTCAGGGTGACGAGGAAGGCCCCGTCCCCAGAGGAGCCCTGCAGCTCTACCTCCAGCTCGACACTGGAAGACGATGTCATTTATCACGTGAAATACGACGAGTGAGTGTCACCGTGGTCGGTGGGCCGCAGGGTTGGCTGCGTCTGTGGGAGCTGGAGTCTGGCACAGGCTTGGGCATGATGGTCAGGATTTAACCACCCGGGAGAGGAGGCCGCCCCGAGGCTGACCCCACCTCGGGACATCTGGTTGGAAATGCGCCCCACCCCACCCCATTTCCCGAATTCTTCTGTTCAGGACCTGTGTCACCACCCTAGAGTTTATTATCTGTCCCTTGGTGGAACGCACCACTGTTTAGCACTTACCGTGTATTAGGCACGGAGAGGGAGGTCCTTGTCTCTTGAGTGTGGAGGACGTCTCGGACAGGCTCGAGGGCACACAGTTACCAGGCGGGGTGGCTAGATCTCAGGGTCTTGGAGGCTGGGAATCGAGCTCATGGTGCAGGCGGGCTGGCTCCTGGCTTGCAGACTGGCCGCCTTCTCGCTGTCCTCACGCGGTCTTTCCCTCGTGGGGTCGCGAGAGCACGCCCCGGTGTCTCTTCCTCTTCTCATAAGGACCCCAATCCCACTGGATTAGAGCACCACCCCTATGACCTCATTCAACTCCGTTTACCTTACTAAAGGCCCCATCTCCAAGTGTAGTCACGTTAGGGGCTTGGCCTTCACGGTGCGGATTTTGGGGGGACCCAGCTCAGTCTGTAACGGAGGGCAGACGGGCCTCCTCACAGAGAGCTCACGGGGGGGGGGGGCGTGCAGGCCGCTCAGCTTAGCTCCGCGCAAATGACTGGAGTAGTTGGATAAAGGGTCAGTTCGCACAGCCTCCCAGCCCCCCCCCCCCCAAATCCCGCTGCCCGAGTTTGTAAAGAAACCTTTAAAGCACATCAACGCCCATTCCTTTGTTTGGCCCATTCTCTTGGTGATAGAGTTGAGTACTTAGAGACCTTCCAGCCCCCGAGTCTGACCCTTCACAGGGAAAGTTAAACACCCGTGTTCTTGGTGATTTCCTGGGGAAAACCCAGCCCTGGGCCCTCCGAGGAGTTGGAGATTTAGGGATTCCCCCTTTGCGGGGGTTTAGCTTTGCTGTTGATAGAAAGTTTCTTTCGCTCTAAGTAGTTCATGTCTTTTTTGAGGCTGCTAGAATATTCCTGCCTGTCTGGAATAACGCTGGAATAATGAATTCCTATTGTATCCTAAGACCCAGTAGGTTATATTTCTATAGGCTGAATGGGGTGGCAAGCCCCTCTCCAGAGCCCCTTTGGGGACAGACCGGTGGGCGCTGCGCGGGGTTTTGTCTCCTCAGATGTCCCTGTGCTTGTTCCTCGGGGCTGCGGAAACAAAGGCCCGCAGACCGTGTGCCTTATAATAACGGGAGTTTATTCTCTCGCTGTTCTGGAGGCCAGAGGTCCAAAATCAAAATTGAGGTGCCCCCAGGGTGCCACTCCCCTGAAGGCTCTCGGGCAGGGTCCCTCTTTCCCTCTTACAGCTTCTGGTGCGGGCTGACAGTCCTTGGCTTGTGGCCATGTCCTCCGTCCTTCGGCTCTGTCTTCCTGTGTCGTTCTCCCAGCCGTCTCAGTCCCTCTTCTTCTAAGGACCCCAGTCTGGATTTAGGGTCCCCCCCCCTCGTGTGACCTCATCTGAGCTTGATGACCTCTGCAGACACCCTGTTTCCATGTGAGATCCCATTCCCGGGTACCAGGGACTAGGACTCCCGACAGGTCTTTTCAGGGGACACTATTCAACCCACAACACCTGTAATTGGAATGTGTCTTGTAGGCCTGGGTATTTTCCATACTGGGAGCTGAGCTCATCGGGGAGGGGACTTGACGGGCCCCTGTGACCAAAGTAACCCGAACATGTGTCAGCGTATCGCCCGTCAAGGGAATGAGGTCAGGTGTGACCCCGGGTTCTGACGATGATGGGGTTTTCTTCCCAGCTACCCGGAGAACGGAGTGGTCCAGATGAGTTCCCGGGACGTCCGGGCACGCGCCCGAAACATTCTCAAGTGGCCCGAGCTAGAGGTGGGCCAGGAGGTTATGCTCAATTACAACCCCGACAACCCCAAGGAGCGTGGCTTCTGGTACGATGCAGAGATCGTGCGGAAGCGCGAGACCCGGACGGCGCGGGAGCTGTATGCCAACGTCCAGCTCGGGTGAGTGCTGTGCAGCCCCGAGACCATCAAACCAGTACCCCCGGCCCGAGGCCCTCCACTGGAGGGACTGTCTCTGAATCCCAGACCCTGACGGTGGAGCTTTCAAGAGGCTTTTTTTTCTTTTGTGTTCTGAATTTGGTGAATAGGTAATAATCTCAAAATCCAGAAAGCACTGAAGGAGTAGTCTCCCTTCTCTATCCCGTAGTCAGCCGCTCTCTCTCTTCTCATCACCTCCTGGGGATAGTCTGTGCATAAGCTAGCAGAAACATGCACAGAAGCAAAGCACACATAGGATGGACTCCACATCAGGGATCAGCAGGCTGCTGTCTGCAGGCCAGATTCGGCCCTCTGCCTGTTTTGGCAAATAAAGTTTTATTGGTATACGGCTATGCCCATCTCTTTACTGATTATCTGTGGCTGCTTTGGCGTTAGAAGGGCAGAGTCGATTAGCTGAGGGAGAGGCTGTGTGGCGCATCAAACCAAAAATACTGTCTGGCCCTTTGTAGTATGTACTTGCCAAGCTCTTTTCACCGTGTGTGTGTGTGTGTGTGTGTGTGTGTGTGTGTGTGTGTGTGTAGATACACATAACAGAAAACTTACCATCTTAATCATTTCTAAGTGCACAGCTCAGTGGCATGAAGCACACTCACATTGTTTTGCAACCACGCCCACCCTCCATCTCCAGAACATTCCATCTCCCCAAACGGCGACTCTGTCCCCAGGAAGCACAGACTCCCCACCCCCTGCTGCAGCCCTGGTTCCCACCATCTCCTGTCTGTCTTTGTGGACGGGACTCCTCTGGGGACCTCTTGGGAGTGGGGTCCTGTGGGATGTGTCCTTCTGGGTCTGGGTCCTCTCACTGAGCCCAGTGTCTTCAGGGTCCCTCCACCACAAGGCATCAGGATGTCCTCCTTTTCTGTGGTCAGGTAATATTCCATCATTTGTATCATACATCTATATACACATTTGGGCAACAGTGTCTTGAGCAAGGCACAGCAAGTGCAAAGGTCCCGGGGCAGGGCCATACCTGGTGCATTTCTAGCAAGGAAGCCAGTGGGATGGGGTGGAGAGAGAGAAGGTGGTAAGAATCAAGACTGTGGGAACCTCCAAGCCGTGTAGTCCAGAGAGGTTCAGAACTGGTGTTCTTTTTTGCTGGTAGCCACTGGAGCATTTGGGCACAGAAGCAAGATGCTTTGATGTACAATTAAAATTTGAGCGCTGGCATCTGAGAGGGGAATGGACTGCAGGGGGCACTGTGGGAGCAGGGACACCTGTGTGGAGCCGCGGGATTTGGGGGCAAGGTCCTGGGGCTCAGGACAGGCTGCAGCTGTGTTATTGGTGACGAAGAACCATCATGTTCTTTCATTGCTCTTGTCTCTTATTTTCAATTTCATTGTTGTTTTTTTCTTTCTCTTGGTCTTATCTTCTAAATTTTCTCGCATCTCCTTTCTTTGTATGCATTTTTTTTTTCTTGTTTTTTGAGGTAGCAGCCTAACTCCTGTGCTCAGTGCTAGAAGTTTAGTCCTCAGTCCTGACTGACTACACTGCCCTCCATGTACAAGTTTGCCATGTTGTGTTTTTCTTTTTCTTCGCCATTCTTTTTTTTTTTTTTTTTTCCCTTTGGGACTTCCTCTTGGTTTCTGGCTTCTTTAGAAATATTGTGTTTAATTCCCAAGTGTTTACAGACTTCTGCATTGTCCTTCTGTTACTGATTCCTAATTTATTTTTAAAGATTTTATTTATTTATTTGACAGAGAGCACAAGCACGGGAGCTGCAGGCAGAGGGAGAGGGAGGAGCAGGCTCCTCACTGAGCAGGGAGCCCGATGTGGGGCTCGATCCCAGGACCCCGGGCTCATGACCACAGCCGAAGGCAGTCGCTTAACAGCCACCCGGGTGCCCCCTGATTTATAGATTTGACTTTATTACAGTTTCTTTTGTGGCCCCTGGTAGGGTCTAAGTTGCTGAATATTCCGTGGTTGCCTGAGGAAAAACCAGGATATCCTGTTGCTGGGCAGAATGTCCTACTTGCATTTGTTCGAGCCTGTTGGTTCTCCCTTCTGAGTCTTGCTGATTGTCTGTCTGGTTCCCCATCAGGTGCGGAGGGGTGCTGGAGTGCCCGCCTTCACTGTGGGGGTGTCTGCCTCTCTGCTCAGCCTCACAGGTGGGAGGCATTGTCTGGAGTGCACGCACTTGGGGCAGTTACGTGTTTCTGGTTGAGGGACATCTCTATCACGTGATCTCCCTCTGCCCAATAGTGTCCTAGGCTCCCAGGTGTGTGTGGGTCTAGACACACCTGCTTTGCTTTTTCAACTTAATGTTTGCAGGCTGCATCCTTTTTTTTCCCTTTTTTTTTTTTTTTTTTAAATTTTATTCTATTTGACAGAGAGAAATACAGCTAGAGAGGGAACACAAGCAGGGGGCATGAGAGAAGGAGAAACGGGTTTCCTGCTGGGCAGGGAGCCCAATGAGGGGCTCGATCCCAGGACTCCAGGATCACGACCTGAGCTGAAGGCAGACGCCCAGTGACTGAGCCACCCAGGCGCCCCTTTCTTTTACTTTGAACCCGTGTAGTTGGATATGAAGTGAGTTTCTTATAAGCAGCATATAACGGGCTTGGTTTCTACACCCCAGCACTTGGCCCATTCAGACCGTTCACACGAGGCGATCGTTGATGTGTTAGGACTTTATGTCTGCCAGTTTGTCATTTGTTTTCTCTTTGTTCCCCCCGTTTCTCTTTTTCCACCTGGCCCACGGGTTAAACACATTTTAGGATTCCGTCGAGTGGCATAGGGTGTTCGTGTGTATCCTGTGGGTAGGTTTCTTAGTGGTTCCTCTGGGTGTCACTGTAAACGTGTGACCCCCTGGTCGTCCCTTTTGTCAGAATCCTGTTCTTACTTTCCTCCCTTTGTACTCACCGAGCGGCAGACGGGGGTCAGTCCTCGCCTGTGACTTCGAGGACTTCTAAGGAGCATAGTTTGTCAAACGTGCCTACATTTCTTCTTTTTCTGTTTCTCTTCTGTGCCTCCTAAGATTTCTTCCCTGTAGCATTTCCTCCCTGAGGATCTCCCTCCCTCACCTGTAAGGGCGCGTCCGCTGGCGGTGCAGTGTGTTGGTTTTCCTTCACTGGGGCTTGCAGCCAGCCCTGTCGTACCAAGGTGATTCTCAAGCATTATTTCATCACCCGTACGTGCTTTACAATTCATTTCTTCTTTTTTTCTTTAAGATTTTATTTGCTTGAGAGATCAGGTACAAGGGGGGGGGAGGGGAGAGGCAAAGGCAGAGGGAGAAGCAGGCTCCCTGCTAAGCAGGGAGCCCGATGCAGGGCTCGATCCCAGGACCCCGGGCTCATGACCTGAGCTGAAGGCAGAGGCTTAACCCCCTGAGCCACCCAGGTGCCCGAGTTTTGCATTTTGATATAGGGAGGCTGATGAGACTTCACCTTCAGGTTTTGTGTGTTGGGCCTTGTTCTGTTATGGTTGCTTGCTGAAAATGTAGGAATTACCCTCTCGGACGTATCCTGTAATGAAACCATGGTTTATATGTTGTCTTTGTCTTGTTTCTGATTTAGTAGGATTTGCGCTGGCAAGGGGAGAAGCTCAGTGTTAGAACTAGATAGAACCAGAGTAGTTTTTCTGCTCTAAGCAACATGTTAGGTGGCTGAGGCTCCATGGTGGGTTGGCCAGCTGGAATGTTCTAAGGGCTTCTGCCTCACAGGGGCGGTTCACTCAATGACTGTCGGATCATCTTCGTGGATGAGGTGTTCAAGATCGAGCGCCCGGGCGAGGGGAGCCCCGTCGTTGAAAACCCGATGAGAAGTGAGTTCTGATCCTGCCTTCGGTGACTCCCAAGGTGGGGGTGGGGCGGGGCTCCCGTCCTGGCGCCGCCGGAGCTGAGCCCCACGTCCCTGCTCCAGGGAAGAGCGGGCCCTCGTGCAAGCACTGCAAGGACGACGAGAGCAAGATCTGCCGGGTGTGTGCCTGTCACCTGTGCGGGGGCAAGCAGGACCCCGACAAGCAGCTCATGTGTGACGAGTGTGACATGGCCTTCCACATCTACTGTCTGCGCCCGCCCCTCAGTAGCGTCCCCAAGGAGGATGAGTGGTGAGTGCGCGGGCTCCTCGCTGCCGGTCATTTCCCCGGGGGTGTCCTGTACCCCAGTGGGCCTTGTTGGGGGGCGCTGTGAAATTTCCGTGGGAGAGGGACGCATGTCTGGCCTCCAGTAGAAGGTTCTCGCTCTGTGCCACCCATTAGGGCACATGTGGCTACTGAGCGCATCCGACCCGGCCCGGGCGACTGAGGGGCGGGGCTGCCTGCTTCCACCACGCGGGAAGGCAGGGAGCCGGGGGGAGCCGGCATGTCTGCAGTGCCGGGGCCCGGGGGGGGGGGGGGGGGGGGGGAGAGGGGCAGGCGTTGGGTGGGAAGTGATGTCTCTGCTGTCGCAGGTACTGTCCCGAGTGTCGGAATGACGCCAGTGAGGTGGTGCTGGCAGGGGAGAAGCTGAAAGAGAGCAAGAAGAAGGCGAAGATGGCGTCAGCCACGTCCTCCTCGCAGCGGGACTGGGGCAAGGTGAGGTGGCCCCGCGCCCCCAACCCTGCCACCCTCCCTGCCCGGCCCGCGCTTACCCTGCTCTTCCGTCTGTTTCTGGCCGGACAGGGCATGGCGTGTGTGGGGCGTACGAAGGAGTGCACCATCGTCCCGTCCAACCACTACGGACCCATCCCGGGGATTCCCGTGGGCACCATGTGGAGGTTCAGAGTGCAGGTACCCCGGATTTCCCGGGCTCTGGGGCTGGGCCCGCGGGTACTGGCCTCCCAGAGGCCCCTGCGCCTGGGCTGGACTTCCAGCCGACTCCTTCCACGGCGCGGCTCAGACTTGGTGTCTGGGGGGAGAGGCTCTTGCGGCAGGTGTATTTTCCTTTGGCGGAAAAGTCAGGCCGTTGGCTTTGAAAGTGGGAGCCAGGAGGGTGGCGTCGAGCTTCTCTCTGGAAGCAGTCCCAAAGGTGCCATTTATTTCCTGGTGGTTCTCGTAGGTCAGTGAGTCAGGGGTCCATCGGCCTCACGTGGCAGGCATCCACGGTCGGAGCAATGATGGCGCGTACTCCCTGGTCCTGGCCGGGGGATATGAGGATGATGTGGTGAGTGTGGGGGTAGCTGTTCCAGACTTTTAAAAAAATTGTGTGTAAAATAATTTTATACACCTCAAATTTACTCTTTTAAGTGCTTCTAAATGCACGGCTTGGTGGTGTGAAGTGTTGTGCAACCCAGTTGCACAGTGTTGTGCAACCACCACCCCACCCTCCATCTCCAGAATTTTCCATCTCCCTGCACGGAGACTCTGTCTCCAGGAAGCATGGAATCCCCATCCCCTGTCCCAGCCCCGGCTCCCACCGTCTCCTCTCTGTCAGTGTGGACGGGACTCCTCTGGGGCCCTCCTGGGACTGGGGTCCTGCGTGATGTTCCTTCTGGGTCCTATCACTGAGCCCAGTGTCTTTGGGGTCCCTCCGCGTCGTGGCAGGGGTCAGGGTCCCTTCCTTCCTGAGGCTGGATCGTGTTCCCGCGGGGGGATGAGCCGCGCCGTGTGTGTCCTTTATCCATCAATGGACCGTGGGACTGTTTTCCACATTGAGCTGTTTTGAATAATGCTACTGTGAACAAGGGTGTGCAAACATCTCTTCAGGACCCTGTTTTTACTTCTTTGGGGTATAGACCCAGAAGTGGGACTGCTGGGTCATATGGTAATTAGTTTTTAAAGTTTTGAGGAGCCTCCATGCCATGGTCCATCGCGACTGCTAGCTTGCTTTCCTTCTCCTAGCACGTGGTGGTCTGGGTCCTCCTCATCCTGTGTCTTTGACGGTTGATCTCCTGACAGGTGTGTGTGGGGTAGCTTTCAGCCGAGACTGTCCTCTCCCGTGTCTGGAGGGGGCTCAGCCTGCCCTTCTTGTCTGTTTCAGGACCACGGGAACTCTTTCACGTACACGGGCAGCGGTGGTCGAGATCTTTCTGGTAACAAGCGGACTGCAGAACAGTCTTGTGATCAGAAGCTCACCAACACCAACAGGTTTGCAGAAACAAGTTTTCTCCTTTCTTCCCCAGCAGGCTTCTGCCCCATCCTCTGGCAGCTACATGGGAGGGGGTTTGGTCTTTTTTCGGGTGTATGTCCAGGAAGTTGAGATTCCTGTTAAGAGGGTGATGGAATGTAGAGGTGACCAACATCAGTTTCTTCCCTTCTGTTGCTAAAGGCTTGTGAGGCAGTCAGATGTGTTAAAGAAAACTTTTTCGCTAAAAGGCCAGGTAATAGTTTTGGCTTTGTGGGCCATCTGGCCTTTGTTATAACCACTCAGCTCTGCTCTCATAGCACAAAAGCAGCCTCAGAGCCCACATAAATGAATGAGCATGGCTGTGTTCCAATAAAACTTTATTTGCAAAACCAAGCAGCGGGCCAGAGCTTGCTGCTCCAGATCACAGGATGGGGAAGGACTTTGTAAGCACAAAAAGCATCATGAGGCCAAAAGAAAAGATAGAGATTTGATAACTTAAATATTATAAACCAAATCAGTAGGACCCATATGTAAAATGAACAGACAGATGACTATTTGGGAGATGAGTTTGCTACAAACATGATCTATGATGTTTAGGCTCTCCTATATAAAGAGCTTTGCAAATCAATAAAAACTAAGACAGAAACAAAGGACATACAAATCATTCACAAGAACAGTGCAGAGTTCCAATGACCATGAAAACTTGGGTTCAGTTCTGATAATCAGAGAAATACAAATTGAAGCAATGGTGAGATCCTGCTTATTTCCCCTATAAAATTGGCAACAGAATCTAAAATGTCGAGAAATACCAAGAGGCAGTCTAGTGTCCCACTCTTGGTAGGAACACACACATGGGTGCCATATTCCCTGAAGGGTCTTTACCTGTATGTGTGAAGACCCTTGAAAACATTCTTACCTGTGATTATGTAAATTAACTTTCATGTGTTCATGAGACATGGGGACGTGAAAATTCTTATAGGTAGTGACATTATATCATGATCTAAAATAGCGAGAGAAACTATAAAATACAAAGGGAGATAGAGGCCCACATTAGCACACAGTTATTTGGCTAGTGGGATATTTTAATTTTGGCAGCTGTCAGAAGCCCATGGTTGGGAAAGACTGGCCTATGTGAGGACTCCCCTGAGCTCACGGTAGAGGTGACAGCGGGGCGTAAGCCTCCACAGTCATCCTAAAGGAGGTGCTGAGCCTGAGCTCTGGTCTGCTTGTCTCGGGCCTCCATGACTCTCTGTGGGATGGCCCTGCCTGGGTTCACACACCTCCATGTGGGGTGTGGAACTTACTTTGCATAATTCTAGAGCCCAAACTCTGAACTCGAGGTGTGGGCAGGGTTGTGCTCCCTCTGAAACCTCGGGAGGCCTTCCTTCTGGTGGTCCCTGGTGGTCTGCGGTGTCCCTTGGCTTGTGATTGGGTCCTTGCAGCCTTTGCTTCCTTCACGGGGTCTTCTCCCCATGTTCCTGTGCCTCTGTGCCCCTTCTTTATAAGGAAGGATACCAGTTGTCCATTTGAGGGCCACACCAGTCCCTCTTGATCTCTCTGAACTTGACTGCATCTGCAGTCACCCACTTTTCAAAGTCACAGTCACAGGTTCTAGGGGTGAGAGTGGGGCCCTTTCCTCCCCGGGTGGGGTGGGGGGATTTGATCCAGCCTATACCTTTTGGGACCCCGCGGCTCTGCCTCCAGGGCGCTGGCTCTGAACTGCAGTGCCCCCATCAACGACCGCAAGGGGGCCGAGGCCAAGGACTGGCGGTCGGGGAAGCCCGTGCGGGTGGTGCGCAACGTGAAGGGTCGAAAGCACAGCAAGTACGCGCCTGCTGAGGGCAACCGGTACGACGGCATCTACAAGGTGAGCGGCCGCCCTCGCCCCGCCCCTCCCGGCCCCGCCCCGCCCCGCCGGACACGCCCCTTCCCAGCCCCGCCCCGCCCCTGCCGAGCCCCGCCCCCGCTGACCTCTCCAGTGCTTCCCCACAGGTGGTGAGGTACTGGCCAGAGAAGGGCAAGTCCGGTTTCCTGGTGTGGCGCTATCTCCTGCGGAGGGATGACACTGAACCTGGCCCCTGGACGAAGGAAGGGAAGGACCGGATCAAGAAGCTGGGGCTGACCATGCAGGTGTGCCCAGGCCCGCCCAGCTGCACAGCCCAGGCTTGGCGCTGTCTTACTTTGAGCCTGGTCTTCCCGCCAGTCGCTGGGGATCTTGGGAGCCTGCCTTCTTGTCCTGAAGCTCTCGCAGGTTTCCTCTGGATCTTAAATGACTTCCAGGCACTAAGGCGGTTGCCTCTGGGCAGCAGGCCCCCAGTGATGGTGTCTTTGTGATCCTAGTTTGAGGGTGGAGCGCCAGGCCTCCCTGTTGCAGCTTTGTTCTGGGAGGAGTCTGTGCAAAATCAGCCCGGCATCGGGGTTCTTTCTTTTTGCTAGGCCCCTAGCCACCCCGAAGCATGCACAAGCAAACCCACAAAACCAGTGGGCTGTGGGGAGGAATGCTCCCTCAGCGCCTCACTCACCTCCTCGCAGCAGCTGGATCTCCCAGGGTTCAGCCGGTGCGCGGTGCGCCTCTTTTGCCCCATGATTATGGTGTTTCTGTTTATTACGGCGAGTCTCTTCATGGCTGATAACTCAGTGTGGGACTATTTAAGGAATCTTAATTGCTACTGAGCATCAGATAGCGCCTCCCCCCGGGGGTGACGAAGTTGTCTTTTGAACATGATGTTTGTGCCATGGAGAATTTCAGAAGCTAAGGAACTGGGGAGAAAAATAGCCGTGGGCCGGGGCCCACCAGCGTCTGGGGGTGGTATCTGTGATGTCATGTTCATGTTTGCTGAAGATGTTGAGCGGTTTCTAGATGACACACTGGGTAAATCCCATGTGATTGGAGGTGCCTCAGAGATGGGGTTCTCCTCGAATAATGCTCGTTAGACCCTGGGCGAGCCCCAGACTTCTCAAAATTGGGTCGGGGAGCCAAGGCCTCAGGGCCACGTGTTTGTAGATGAGGTTCTCTGGAGGCCCAGCCACGCCCATCCATTTCCTTCTGGGCTCCAGCGGAGCTCTGTGGCCAGAAGGGCTACTGCCTGGTCCCTCCCGGGAAAGCTTGCCTAGCTCTAAGCGAACGAATAAGGATAATGATTAGAGCTCTCACTTGCCAGATCTGATGGTGAACATTTTCCATGCATGTGGTATCCTTAGCCCCCTTTTTCCTGGTTCATTTGGCGATTAGAGGTTTATATGCCAGAGGCTCCCCTAGAGGCTGAGTCAGGAGGAGTCCAAGCCTCTGAGGCACCCGTGGGGACTGGGAAGGGACTGTCAACAAGGGAGGGGGCAGGAAGGGCGCCCGGTGAGACTGTCCCTGGTCCCCAGATCCCCCCTTTCCCAGTGCTCCTCAAGGCCGACTCCACCCTCTTGCAGTACCCAGAAGGCTACCTGGAGGCCCGGGCCAGGAAGGAGAAGGAGAAGGAGAACAGCAAGAGAGAGGCCCAGGAAGAGGACGAGGAGATGGAAGAGGAAGGGGCCTTCACGTCCCCCAGGAAGGGCAAGCGTAAGACCAAGTCCGGAGGTGGGTGTCTCTGGGCAGCCTCCCCGTGTGCGTGCCCAGCCGCCTGGCTACCCTCACCCCCTCACCCCCTCACCCCCTCACCCCCTCACCCCCTCTGCTCTGTCCCTGCAGGTGGCAAGGCCGGGGTTGGGTCCCCAGAAGGGACACCTAAGAAGAGTAAGGTAGAGCCCTACAGCCTCACGGCCCAGCAGAGCAGCCTCATCAAGGAGGACCAGAGCAACACTAAGCTGTGGAGTGAGATCCTGAAGTCGCTCAAAGACGGGCCGGTGAGTGCCTGCTGTCCCTGCCCTACCCGGCCTGGGCAGCCTCTCCCTTCGTCTTTGTTTACATGGTGAAATGGAAATCATTCCCCATCGTAACTACCTCTAAGTGCACAGCTCAACGGCATGATGCACACTAGCCCTGTGACCGCTTCCGCTCTCCGTCTCCTCTGTGTGGATGGGACTCCTCTGGGGCCCTGTTGAGAGTGGGATCCTGAGCGACGTGTCCTTCTGGGTCTGGCTCCTCTCCCTGAGCCCTGTGTCCTCAGGGTTCCTCCGCGTCGAGGCAGGGGTCAGGGTCCTTTCCTCCGTAAGGCCGAGTAACCTTGCAGCGTGGGGGTGAACCGCGCTGGGTTTGCCCATTCACCTGGGGGTGGAGTGCTCCCCTGTGGGGACCACGGTGCTGTGCCCACGGTGAGGGGTGAACTTCGCAGCTTCCTTGTCTCAGGCACAGTCCCAGGCGTGGGACCGCTGGGTCATAAGGTCCATCTGTGTTTAGCTTTCCGAACTGCTAAACCAGGCCTGTCTTTTTCAATCCTCCTGCCCTGAGCAGGATGAGTGACCTAGATGGGCCACCGCCAGCTTGATCGCCTCTGGCCCCCACCCATACCTGGTGCCTCCCTCTGCACAGATGTGTCGCCTTGAGTCGCTGTGTTACCTCTAATGTCGTCTCCTGGGCTCTTGGTCCTGGTTATCTTGTCTCAGGGCCTTGGCCCTCACGGCCCTCTTGACCCCAAGCCGGGTGTCCTCTGGGCTGCGGGTTCCCCTCGGCATGACCGTGGCCACAGCCCGCCTCTCTGGGCTTCTGTTCCTTTGTCTTCACGTGGGACAAGAGCTGCCTCCGGCCCCGGGGGTGTGGGGTGCGTGCCAGCCCCGGTGCTGGTGGGGTGGGGGTGGGGTCCGGTCCCCTCTCACACGAGCTCCTCCAGTTCCAGAAGTTCCTGAGCAAAGTGGAGGAAGCTTTCCAGTGCATCTGCTGCCAGGAGCTGGTGTTCCGCCCCATCACGACTGTGTGTCTGCATAACGTGTGCAAGGTGAGGGGGCGGCCGCCGGTGTGTGGGGGGGTGCTCAGCCACGCTGTCCTTACCCTGCCGCATCCCCGCTGTGCTGCAGAGTAAAACACAGCACCTGGGCCGCCCTGTGACCTTATGCCGCTCTGGTCCTCTGTCTGTCCCTCCAGGAGGCCGTAGCCCACCTGCCTTAGGAGTGTTCTCTGCTTCTCCCTTGCCTGAAACGTCCTCCCCCAGCCTCCTAGAAGGCCGCGGGTCCCGGGCTGGAGAGCAAGGGTGGCAGACCCGGCCTGTGAAGGCTGGTTAGGGTAAATGTTGATGGAGCATGATGTGGACTGGGTTGGAGAACAGGAGGGAGGGCTTCCCAGAGGAGGTGGCATGCACAGACGCCTGGAGGGCCAGGCAGGATGGAGGGCCAGGCAGGATGGAGCCGTGGGGGCTTGTAGGGCACGAGGGCTGGGAGGTGGGGCCTGGAGGACTGTCAATCAGGAGAGCTGACTTGGAAGACAGACCGAGGGTGGAAGCTGAGATGGGGTGGCCAAGGTCTCTGCAGCCATGCTGACGCCGGGGTGGGTCACTCTCTGCGAGGGCCTCCTGGGCAGTGTCCCTGGCCCCCTCCCTCCGTGCCAGGAGCACCCCTAGTCGCGCTCACCACAGAAGGTCCCGACCCCATCCCACATCCCCAGAGGCAGAATTATGTAGTTGGGCGTGCTGGTGGGGGAGAGGGAGTGGCTTTTTTGTGGTGTCTTCTAGTTAGAGTCGGTCAATAGGAACTTGTGGGCGGTGCAGGCATAGTTGTAGTAGAAGGGACTGCCGCTGCTTCCCGGCCACCCTTGCTCTCTGAGCCGCTGGCCGATTTCTTGCCTTGGGGTCATCTTGGTCCAGGCTCCTGTGTTAGCTGTCCCACCAGGTGAGGGGCTCCAAGACCATCAAGCGGTATGCAGGCTGGGCCCTTCCCTTCTCTGTCCTTGGGCCCTGCTGCCCTGCTGTATGGCCCCGGAGAGAAGCCCCGCACTCCCCAAACAGGGGTTGTGCCACCAGGCCTCTGAGCCTCTGTTGCCTCGTGCAGAGGAATGGGGCAGCCCCTGCCTGGCCAACCTCTGGGCCGTGGTGGCCTGGGCCGGCTGGCGGGCAGAGACGGTGAACATGGCGGGGCTGGCGGGGCAGACCGCAGAAGGGAGCGGTACTGAGCTCTCTGCAGCGCCGGTGCGGGTGGCGTGGGAGAAGGGGCTGCTAGCATTTGGGTCTGTCGCTGGTCACTGCAAGAACCTGTCTCTTGAGTGGTCCTAGGAAGATGGCCGTGGCCTACGTGTCCCAGCACCTGATTTTGTTTTTACTCTATTAAAAAATTACTCGATTGTAGTAAAATACCCACAAAGTAAAATTACCATTTCAACTGTCTTTTTTTTTTTTTTTTTTTTTAACGATTTTATTTACTTATTTGACAGAGCGATCACGAGCAGGCAGAGAGGCAGGCAGACAGAGAGAGGGGGAAGCAGGCCCCCTGCTGAGCAGAGAGCCCGTCACGGGCCTCGATCCCAGGACCCTGAGATCATGACCTGAGCTGAGGGCAGAGGCTTTAACCCACTGAGCCACCCAGGCGCCCCATCCCAACTGTCTTTAAGGGTTCACTGCATGAAGCACAGTGACGCCGCCCTGCAACCAGCCCCACCCTCCATTTCTAGAACTTTCCATCTCCCCACACGGAGACTGTCGCTGTGAAGCACTCACTCCACACCCCCTGCCCCAGCCCTGGCTCCCACCGTCTCCTCTCTCTCTGTGGACGGGACTCCTCTGGGGCCCTCCTGGGAGTGGGGTCCTACGGCTGTGTCCTTCTGGCTCTGGCTCCTCTGAGGATGGTGTCCCCATCGTGGCAGGTGTCAGGATCCATTCCCTATTTTGTTTTGTTTTATTTTATTTTATTTTATTTTATTTTATTTTATTTTATTTTATTTTATTTTATTTTATTTTATTTTATTTATTTTATTTTATTTTATTTTATATTATTATTATTATTATTATTATTATTATTATTATTATTTTATTTTTAAAGTCAACTCCACATCTAGCATGGAGCCCAGCATGGGGCTTGAACTCAAAGCCCTGAGATCAAGACCTGAGCTGAGACCAAGAGTCAGATATTCAACCGACTAGCCACCCAGGCACCCCTTCCCTTTCCTTTTAAGGTTGAATGACATTGCAGTGCGCAGATGGGCACTTGGGGTGTCAGCAGGCTAGAATGCGGTTTTTTGAGCATGGCCCTGATTTTAGTTGTACTGAGCAGAAAGAGCGGTCTTTGGTTTCAGGCTGCAGACCCATCGAGGAAGGAATTGAGTTTTACAAATGGGACCAGAAGCCGCGGCCTCTGTCCAGTGGTTCGATGTGCTGTGGCTTCGGCAGACTTTCTGCTGTGTTGACGCCACCCCCTCACTGGCTTTCCGGTCGCCTCCTTGAGCTGGGTGCACCTGCCTGCCCATCTCCCCACCGAGTGGGGGGTGTCTTCTGTTTCTGTGGGTGGGAAGCTGGCTGTTCAGGGCTTGTGCGGCCCTTAGCTCTGTTCCCGCCTGGCTTTCTTCTCCAGCGCTCATGGGGTTGAGAAAAGCGTGTGAACCCAGGGGTCTGGCTCGGGGCGGCAGAGCCTGCCTTCCTTTCGCCCTCTCTTCTCATCAGCATGCGTTATCAAGCACACGGTGTGCGTCAGGGTCCTGTGCTCGGTGCTGATAGGGTCGGCAAGCCTGCTCCAAGTGGCTGGAGGGGTCTGGCCTATTTCACACAAGGATGTTGTTAGTACAAGACGATTCCAGAAGGTGGAAGGTGCCGTTCCGAGACAAGTAGGGCAAGGGCTGCTTCTGACACTCTAGGGCCATCAGGGAAAGGCCCTCCGAGGAGGTGACTTGAGCCGAGGCACAAGTGACAGGAGAGCCAGAGGACAAACCTGTGAGGTGGCACGAGCCATGCGTGCCAAGGCCTGGAGGCCAGGACGCGCTTGGAACCTTCCAGGAGCCCCAGGGAGGCCAGCCTGGAGGTAGAAAGTGAGACCGAGGGTCGGCAGGGAGGGATCTCTGTGCTCTGGGAGTTGTCTGCGGTCGCTCACCCTGCCGTGCCCCGGGGGACGTGGGGTCTGTGATGGGGTCTGTGATGGTCGCTCCTGCCGTGCCCCAGGGGAGATGGGGGGGCCGGGCGGTTGTCGCTCCCGCCGTGCCCCGGGGGCCGTGGGGTCTGCGATGGTCACTCCAGATGGTCACTCCAGCCGTGCCCCAGGGGAGATGGGGGGGCGGGGCAGTCGTCGCTCCCCCTGTGCCTGGGGGCTGTGGGGTCTGCGATGGTCACTCCAGCCGTGCCCCAGGGGAGATGGGGGGGCTGGGCGGTCGTCGCTCCCCCCATGCCTGGGGGCCGTGGGTGGCCAGCGGGGACGGTGCTTCTCACCCCGCCCTCTCCCGCAGGACTGCCTGGATAGGTCCTTCAGGGCCCAGGTGTTCAGCTGTCCCGCCTGCCGCTACGACCTGGGCCGGAGCTCCGCCATGCCGGTGAACCAGCCGCTGCAGGCCGTCCTCAACCAGCTCTTCCCTGGCTACGGCAGCGGGCGGTGATCCTCCAGCACTTCCCGCCGGCAGTTTTTTAAAAAAACATGTCACAGGGGTTTCTGCCCCCTATTTTGTTTTTAGTGGGCTTAACTTAAACAGGTAGTTTTTCCTCCACTCCTTTAAAAAGCCTTGTCTTCCTGGTTTTTTGTTTTGTTTTGTTTTGTTTTTTCTTTTTTAACCTATAAATTTTCAGGAGTTTGTATCACGACTCAGAGAAAGAAAAGTGGACTTCTCAGTATTTTTATTTTGGTTTAAAAATAACAAAGATACCAAGCCTGCAGTTTATCAGCAAAGAAACAAAACTTTTTTTCTGAAGATGGAATTAAAACCTCCTGGGCGCGAAGGCTGCTTGTGTTCCCAGCGCCCAGCTCCAGAAGTTCCTGCCGCCGCCGCCGAGCAAGAAGGCGCCCGGCTGCCTAGAACAATCTTTTCAAGGTGTGTGGCTTTGGCCCCCGCAGTTGAAAACCAGCACATGTCCCTGACAGCCTAAAAAGCCAGCAAGGCGGTGCTCGGTGGTGGCCCTGCCGTCACCCACCCGGAAGGTGGCCGGAAGAGAAGTCCCCGGCCCGCTGGTCTCAACGCCTGCCCCGAAGCCGTGCCCCCCAGTCCGCGTCCATGTTGCAGCCTCGCATGCAGAGCCCTGTGCCCGGCTGTGTGGGGGCCGGGGGGCCCGGGCCACCGCCACCGCGGGACCGCTGCGCCTGCCCGCGTGCCACGGAAGCACACGTTCAAAGCCATGTTCAAGTGCCTTGGGGTCTCTCTTTTGTTGTAAACACGGGCTCTCTTTTAGCACTGAATTGTTGAAAATGCCAGCCAGATTCTAAAAACTGGGGTTAGCCAGTTCTTCCTGATACTGGGTGAGTGTTTGGGGGGGTGATTTCATTTCTGTGGATCCTTTCAATTGAACGGTGAGCTCACCAACTGAGAGTTATAAGAGGGGATTTTTTTTAAGTACTTTTTTGAATGAAATTTTTTTGTAGTTATTGTATATGTACCAAGAAAGCTATAACTTAGGGTTTGGTTGTGTTTTTTGGTTTTATTTTTTTTTTCGTTTTGTATTTTTTTGCAAATGATTTGTTGATTTTTCTTTTTTTCCCCCCTAACTTTACCAAAGTTTGCAGCTTTTACCTCAATAGAACAGGAGTATTTTAAGTCCCATAACTGCAGACAGACCGGAGCAATACTGTTTTTAAAAGTTTTTCTTTCCTCCCTTTTATTAGGTTTGTTAACGTGTTAGGAAGAAACGACAAATCCTGTGTAGGCTTTTTCTAAAAAGTTCAAAGTTCTTTGTCCAGATTTTAGATTCTCAGAATAAATGCCTTTTACAGAAGTACTGGGTTGTGTCCTGTGTTCGCTAATTGTTCTGGGGCCCCCCAGGCGGCACCCCCGGCCCGGCCTGGCAGGCGCACCAGTCGGGCTCAGAGGACGGGGCAGGTGGAAGACAGGGTCGTGCCGCGGCCGTGAGCGCCACTCGGGAGGCATCGGGCTCTGGGCTTTACAGGCCACGGGGCCAAATCCAGCCTTCCAGCTTGGAACCAGGGGCCCGTTAATGCTCGCCAAGGGGAGCAGCACTGTCCCCTTAAGCGGCACTTAACATTTGAGGGAACAGACAGCCCTGTCCTCCGTTAGGAGATGAGCTTGAATCAGCAACCAGGAGTCACGTGATCCCAGAGAGGTCTCTGCAGGCCTGGGGACACTTGGGCACCAGGGGCGGGGCTGGGGGTCTCAGGCAGAGTTTGGGGGCCAAGGAGGAGGCAAGTTTAATGGTGGAGTCCAGGGGAGTGTTATTTATGGTGATCTCTTCCCCACACCTGTTATTGATGGCTAGGTAACGATGTAGTTAAATCTAAATCTGACTTGGTAACAAGGAGAAAGTTCTGCCTCTCTGGGTCCCTTAAACTGTCAGGCGTGCCCCTGAAAGCATGTTGGGGGTGGGTGGGGCTGCTTCATGGGGTGGACCAGAATGTTCTAGCCTTGCTGATGGCTGCACACATCTGGGGAGGTACTGGAATCCTTCAAGTTATGCCCTTTTTGAACGGGTCACTTGTACGGTAGACGAATTCCGTCTCAAAGAAATGTCAAGTGTGAACGTGAAATAAAAAGAGGAAGGCTGCCCAGCTATGAGGATTGGAGGAAAAGCCTCCAATCTCCCCAGGCAGGCCCTCCCCTGGGGGCGGGACACACAGAGATGGGCTCCTTGTTGAGAGTGTGGGCTTTTTGGATGTTTCTCTCGTGTGGAAAGTTAAGAACAATGTTACTGTTAAAAATTAGCAAAACCCAGAAAAGTGTACCTGGATGGAGTTGCTGTGCAGAACAAAAATCACAACATTCCCATGTTTCCTGGTAGGGTTGGGTTGGTTTTTTAGTTTTTTTTTTAAGCTTTTCTTTTTTTAAGATTTTATTTATTTGACAGAAACACAGCCAGAGAGGGAACACAAGCAGGGGGAGTGAGAGAGGGAGAAGCAGGCTTCAAAATGGGACGGTCAAAAAAGGCAGACGCTCAACCGACTGAGCCCCCCAGACACCCCCTGGATGAGCCACCTTTTTAAATCCACCTGTTCCTTTTCCTTCACTCCAGGTTATAAAATTGGTTCACGTCAGCGTCCCCAGAGCCCCCTAATGTAGTTTTGACTCGTAGCCATTTTGCAGTTGAGACACAGGGAAGCTAAGCTGCTTACCCGAGGACATGGCAAAGCCTGGGCACGTATGCATGCGAATAAGAAGTTGGACACAAAGTGAGGACAGTGCTGTATGTACTGCCTCGTGCTGGTTTTCTGTTCATTTCAGTTCATTTTATAAGTGACCACCTCTTCTAACACCTTGGGAAACAAACGTGAGCTGTGGTCGGGTGTGTGCACATTTGTGTGTGTGTGTTCAAAAACAGGAGACCTACTACGTGTATGTCTAGTGATATGTACTTGGAGCGAAGATTTTATTTATTCGACAGAGAGAAACAACTAGAGAGGGAACACAAGCCGGGGAGTGAGAAAGGGAGAAGCAGGCTTCCCATTCCCACTGAGCAGGGAGCCCAATGTGTGTGTGTGTTTTTTTTTTTAGTCTGTGTCATTCAAACACCTGGAACTCACTGTTTTACAGAAGAGTAAAAGGCGTGTGTGTATTTTTGGGGTGGGGGGCCCTCCATTGTTGCACCCCGGATACTGTGTTACCATGATCAAATGTCATTTGTCTTTCCCACTGGTTTTTAGGGAGTTCCTTCGGGGCAGATGCTCTTTCCCATTTTAAAAGTTAAGTTTTATCTATATATGAATATGGTCCTATGAGGACGGACAATCTCCCTGAACAGATTCAAGTCCCCACTGACTATCCTTTCTCCCCCCCCCACCCCACGGATCTCTCCTGTCTCCAAATATTTCCTTTTCTCCATTCCGGGGAGAATTGTCCATTTCTCTGTGCATTGCCCCTGATAGGTGCTCTTGGAGACCACCAGAAACCAGTCTCCGTGTGTCTTCCATGTAAGATAGGTTAGTGGACGCCGAATTTTGGACCATGCTGCCGTTTGCTCACGAATGTGTGTAGGGGATCCTTCCAGGGCAGTGCATGGAGACCGCCCTCTCGTTAAACTGCAGGTGCTGTGGAGTGCCCCGTCCACAAACTGCCTGGCCGGTACCCTGTAGATGAGCGTGGAGAGCGACACCTTTGGCGCTGAAGGCGTGAGCTACCGGTCGTTGCTGAGGTGCCTGACCTCTCCCGGGGGTACAGTGCAGATGACACAAATGTTACTGGGAAGCACCCTGCTGCGGAGTTACAGGCCTGCCCGGTAACGGGGACGCGCCCCACTGTTGCCAACTGCGCAAGTAGTAATGATGAAGACAGTGGTGAACCCACTCGAGTGAAGTCACCCGCTCAGACACACAATGAGTTGTGTGTGACGTCCAACTCATTCTTGCAACATCCGTTGTAGAGAGACAGGCGGGGTCGGCTGTGTGTGTGTGTGTGTGTGTGTGTATGCGTGTGTGCGTGCGTGTGCGTGTGTGTGTGACCATCATAGCCACTTCACAGGGGAAATAGGCCAGCGAGGTTCCAGTGAGGCGTGGGGCCCAGCTGAGTTTGGAACCTTGATGTTAGGGTTCCAAGTCTGCCGCGGCCGGGGAAGCGCCGCTAACTACCCGGTGGGCCTTGTGGGTTTGCAAAGGTTTGTTGATTGTGACAGAAACAAATTTGGCTTTTTGGGGGGCAGAGGAGGGACGCTTGCTGCGTGACTTTTTCTTTCTCCAGTTCTTCGTTCTGCTGTTTTGCAAAATGGGTTGCACCGGAGCTGTTTCTCTCGTCAGGACCTAAGGGACTGGAGCGCGGTGCGTCCGAATTCCGGCCACGGGTCTCGAACCCCTTCCGCACGCCTCTTGGGCCTGGTGCTGATGTTGTGCTGGGTCTCACGTACTCAGTTACAGCCTGATAACCGGGGCGGGGCCGATCCCTGATTGGCATTCGCCTGAGCCAGTCCGCGCCTCGGGTTCACCCCGTACGCCAATGCTCACTGGCCTCCGTGCAGTCGTTGGGCGGTCCCCGAGACGCCCTTGTCAATCCAAGGCCCAGCCACCGTCGGGTTGGTAGCGGCTGCCTTGGCTGGCGTGCGCCGCTTCCAATGAAAACGGAGCCGGTCAGCGGGCACGTGGGTGGGCGCCGGCGTGTCCCCGCCGGTCAGCCAATGGGGAGGTGAGGCCCTTGCCGGCGCCCGCCCAATCGAGGCGCGCGGGGGGCGGGCCGTGAGGTGTTGATGGGACCGGCGGAGGGGAGGGGCGGAGCTGTCAGCAACAGCCAATGGGTGCGCGGGCGTGGGTTCGGGGGCCAATGGCAGCCAGGGCGGAGCTGGCGCGCGGCCTCATAAGCCCCGCCCGGGGCGCTCGCGGAGGGCTCGGCCGCCAGCAACCGAGCGGGGCCCGGCCCGAGCGGGGCCTGGGGGTGCGACGCCGAGGGCGGGGGAGCGCGCGCCGCTGCTCCGGACCGGACCGCGCGCGCCGCCTCAGGTGAGCCCGCGGGGAGGCGGCCGCCGCGTCCGAGCTCGGGCCCCGCCGCCGCAGCTGCCGCCGCCGCCACCACCGCCGCCGCCGCCGCCGCCCCCGCGCCGCGCCCGGGGCTGCGGGCGGGCGCCCGGGACGCGAGGCCCAGGCCTCGGGCGCGGCCTGCTCGGGCCGAGGCGGCAGTGCTTTGTCCCGGCCCGCGAGACGGTTGGGGGCGTTAACCGCCGGGCCCGGGGGCGTCCGCCGGGCCTCGGGCGGGGGCGGCGCGGCCGGACAATGGCGGGGCCGGGGGCGGGAGGCGGGGGCGTCCGGCCCGGGGCCGGGGGCGCGCGCGGGGGCTGGGCCGGGGCGTCCCCGCCGGCCCTGCACAAAAGATGACAGCGTGGGTGGCCCGGCCCGGCCGGCCCTGCCCGGCTGGGCCCTTCTCTTTTATTATTCACAACAATCCTGATAATTAAAAAAAAAAAAAAAAAATGAAGAGCGAGGCAGAAACAGATCGCGAGCGCGAGGGAGTGGACGATCCCAGCGTTTCTGCCCCGCGGGGCGCCCGGCGGGGTCACCGGGGCGCTGCCCGGCGGCGGCCCCCGACGCGGCCATCGCTGCACCCCACCCCCCGCCCCGAGACAGCCCGCCGCGCCGTCGCGGCTTCCCAACTCGCTTCCTATCTCCGAGCCCCCTAAAATAAGCGTGCAGTCTGGATTTTTTTCTATAATTATTAAAGAACGTGTCCACTTGGTATGCACCTCGCAGCTTCCAGACGCGTCCCCTCAGTGCCTCCCCCTTGGAGCCCCATCGCCATCGCAAAGACCCCCTTCTCTGTAGGAATAGATCGTAGAGTCGCTCCCGCGGCGACTCCGGTGGGAGCTGGGAGACGGATTCATTCTGGAAGGGACCTGCCCCGCAATGTTCAGGGGCCCGAGACTGCGCCCAGCGGGCTCGGTGACACCAGGTGGAATGGGGTGCGGTGTCCACCTGAACGTGATGGAAGGTTGTGCAGGAGACTCTTCTTCCCCCCCCACCCCGGGGGCGGGGGAGGCGTGGACTGCGCTTCCGTGTGTCCCATCTGTTTGGTTGGTGGGGGGGAGGATGCTTTTGTTTTAATAATTGAGATGCACCTGGGGAACTGTTTCCCGAGTTATGAAACTAGTGAGAAGGTGGTTCTTTTCTGTGGCATCCAGTGAGCCCACAGCGTGTAAAGAGTGTGTTCTTGTCGGTGTGTTTCTGTCAGCTGCTTTTATTCGACAAGTTCCTTCGGCTCCCACGGGGTGCTGGCTCTGTGTTGGGGTGGGAGGGTAGTGGGATGCATTCAAGGCTTGGGTGCACTGCCCTACCCTTCTGCCTCAGCAGCCATTTATGTGGTTGTCCCCCGGCTGAAGAAAGCCCCTAAAACCGGCTCATTAGATGACTCTAGGGGCTTTTATCGCCACCATCCGAGAGCTAATGACTCCCCTAATTCTCAAATAATAGCTTCCTTATGAGGCTCCGGGCGGGTTTGTCAAGTCGCTGGTCAGCCTTTTCTCACCGCCTCTGCGAGAGCCTTGGCGGCCTCTCCCGTCTTTACAGCCTGGCTTTTAGAACCCTGAAGGACAGAGTGTGAAAGTCGTGGAGTCAACTTGTGATTATTGGAGTCGAGGGTTTCTGAAACTCGCTGGTCCTCTTTCCGTGTTTCTGATTGGATGCTAGGGAAATCTCCGTGTTCCTCCATTTGCGCCAGGGACGCCACGCTGGTCAGGCTGCCCTGCCCTGGGGGACGTCACTGCTGGGGAGCACAGGGGGTGGCTGCAGCGGGGTTGCCCAAAGGTGCCCAGGTGTGGCAGCGCGTGCATGCAGGTCCTGTTGTCTGTCGCCGCCTGTGCGTGTGTGTGCACACTCATGGGAGTGCGCAGCTGTTGAGACTCGGAGTATCTACAGGTCTTGGACCAATTGATTTTCTCCCATTTTTGGATCCTTTCCTTGTTGGGGGTGGCTTGCTAAGGAGATGTGGCATAGTGGCGCAGAAAGGTAGTGCTGATTGGTCCTTTAGGACCCCGCCCGGCCTTTGTTGTACTTTTCTTCAGTCCCTGTATCATCCTGCGGGAGCCCTCTGGGGTCATCTGCCCCCTCCCCCCTGCCAGGCCCCTTCCCCCCAGCCCGCCACTCTGTCTGTACTTGATCCCGCATCTGGCTGCTGCATCTGCTGGTTCCTTGCCACTGCCCTCCCGTGCTCCACCCCCTTCCCCTGGAGGGGCTCAGCCATCTGTTCCTGGCTTCTATCTGACACCTGTGAGAAGGTGTGTGTGTGGGGGGGTTGCGGTGGAGCACTGGGACAGGTTATAGAGCATTCCTGACTGGAGGGGGCCTCGATTCTAGTGTGGGGGGGAGGAGAGGTGGGGGTTCTGGGTGTGAAGCCCACCGTCCGTGGGGCCTGGTTCAGGGGTTGGGTGGGTGGTGATGGACTGAGGTGCTGGCAGATGAGCCTTTGCAGGTGGCCTCCTTCCTGGGATGTGGCAGTGTGGTGTGGGGTTCAGAGCTGTGTGACCTTGGGCCAGTCACTTGCTTGGGAACAAAGTTGGGGGGTTCACTAAACCTTCCCAAGGTGGGCGGGGTGGAGATGAATGAGCTGCTTGCAGAGGCATGACTGTGGAGGACCCCACAAACCTGCTCAGTCACCACCGTGCCTCACCCACAGCGCTGGCTGGCCGGGGTTCCTGATTCTGCTCCAGAGACTTGCCCCGGGGCTGCTGCGAGGGGTGTCTGTGCCCCAGCTCTTTCCTGCCCCGCCCTGGTGAGAGCGCTGGGCAGCAGAGGCCAGGGCTGAACCGGGACTCCGTTTTGACCTGCTGTTGTTTGCTGTGTCTCTGAATTTCTGTCCCCACTGCCCCCCCCCCCCGGGTTCCCCAGATAAGTTTCCAAGTGTGAGGAAGCTGGGCTCACATCCCTCCCCTGGACTGGGTTGCGCCCCTTCTCTGGGCCTTGGACCCCTCACCTATACAGTGGATGCAGTGAGAAGAAGCTATGCTGGGTCATTGTGGGGGTCAAAGGGGACAAGAAGCACCGAATGCTTTGTGTGGCCCCGGAAGTGGGGGTCTGCACTGGGTTGATTACTAGGGCGTGGTATCAGCTTCTGTCAGGGGTCTCTCTGCCTGTCTACATTCGATTGGCTTGTGCTCCCTGGCACGGTCCTGGGCACTGTAGGATGCCGAGCAGCATCCCTGGTCATGCCCACTTGATGCCAGGAGCACCCCCAGTGTGACAACTGCAGATGTCCTAGAACAGTGCCCAGTGTGCCCTGGGGGGACACAGTTGCCCCTGAAGGAGATCCTGTCACTTAACCTTTAACCCTGCAGCAGCCTGCTGTTTGGCTCTGACCCTGACCTACCTCAAGTTCTGGTCCCCTTTGGCCCCTTCCTCCCCTCTGTCTTTGAATAGGGAGGGGCTTGTGTTTGCAAACTCTGTCTGGCCCAACTCAGCCTGGCTGTCCAGGTCCTTCCAGGCTGTGGCTCTGCCTCTTCTGGGCCCTGCCCAGCCTACAGCTTCCCGGAGAAGAGGGCACCCACAAGCTTGCCCGTGCCTCCTGAGAGGCATGGCCTCACCCCGAGCCCGCACAGGTGCCCTGCCCAGGCTGGCTTCCACCTGTCACCATACCTCCCCCCACCCCCGCTGTACCCCTTCCTGTCGCTTTGCTTAGCAGTTCTCTTGAAGTTGACTTTGAGGTGACTCACTTCTTTAATCTTGCCTCCTCTTGAGCAGTAATGTCCTAAGTCGTGGCTCCGTTCATATGCTGGTTGCAGATACTTTCATCCAGTGAAATGGATTTAACTCTGATATTAAAAAACAAGTTTGTGTCACTGCAGTAATAAGGCCGAGTGGGTGGGTGAATTGATTTTGTTGTTGGATGAGTTTGTTTTTGAGTTCCCTCCCCCACTTTGACTTGGCCTGTTCTGGGAGCAGCTTCTTGGTTAGATAAAGTGTCCCCACGGGTCTGTCACTTTTCACTCCTACCTCAGGGAGCTTTTAGAAGCTTTAAAAGTGGTCTGCCTCTGTTCAGCATGCTCCAGTAGCTTTGTCTTATAACTGGAAAAAATCGGAGATCCCTTTCCATGGCCTCCCTGCTCTGTCCTCTGTGGTCTGTCCTTTCCCCTCTTCTTGCCCTACCGCTCCCCCTCCTGTGCCTGCTCCCTCAGTCATAACCAGCTTCCCTGCCTGCTCTTCCCTGCCCTGCATCAGGGCCTTTGCACTTCCTTGCTCTTCCCTCATTCTTCTAGCCAGCTGGCTCCTTGCCATTCGTGTCTCAGCTCAGAAGCCATCCCTGGCCTCACTGCCTGAACTCACCCTTCCAGCCACTGTCTCTCTGCATCCTGCCTTTTCTTCTTTGTATTCAGTATTATTGTAAACACACACATTAATCTATTTATGTATTTATTGTCTGTCTCATCCAGGAGAACAGAAGGTATTTCTGTAAAGGGTCAAGAGAATCAATAGTTTCGGCTTTGCAGGCCAGTCTGTCCCAACTTCTCTGCTCTGTTGCTGTGGACCAAAACTATGGGAATCAGTGACTGTGCCTGTTTTCCAATAAAACTTTATTTGTGGTCACGGAATTGTGAATTTCACATAGTTTTCACCTGTGATGAATTGTTTTTCTTCCTTTGATTTTTTTTTCCTCACCCAAACATTAAAAAAAGTCAAAACCATTCTTAGCTCCGAGGCCGTATAGAAACAGGAGGTGGGCTGGGTTTGAGCTGGGGACCATAGTCTGGGAACCCTTGCCGCTGGGCTGTGAGGTCCGTGCTGGAGGAATGATGTGTCTGTTGGCTGCCGCGTGTCTCCCCAGGACCTAGGGCAGTTCCTGGCATGCAGTGGGTGTTCAGTTAACGCTCCTTTGCTGGATGAATGAATTTCCATCTTCCTTCCAAAGCAGTTAGAGTCCTACTCTGTATTAAAAAAGAATGGGTTCTGGGTTGTTCCAAGGGAAATAGAAGAAAATGTTATAACTCCGTCCACCCAAACAACCCCAGAATGAAGGACGAAAAAAAGTAGCTGAGAACGGGACCAGATACTTTACTATTTGCGATGCCTGAGCCTGACTTTTTCATGCTTCCTGCACCCCCACCTTGCATACCACACCCCAGAAGATTGGGAAGAAATGTTCTCAGAAGATGGGGGAGGAGGCTTCTTGGTTTAAGGAGTTTTGGCCGGGCAGAGGCTGAGGGTTTAAAAGGAAGACGAGTTTCCCAATCATTTCGTGTTGTAAGCATCTGACCCACCCGCTTTATCAACACCTGCACCCTCGTCGGGAGGGGTGACGAGTTCTGTGGGGTAGTTTCTATAGTCACCGGGCTGCTGGGTCTCCATGGGGACACTTGGAAGAGGTGGCTTCTGAGGGTGTGAACACTGAGCTGTGTGGGGTGTGCGGACGACAAGGTGACAGTCAGATGGCGCGTGGCTGGCCCAGGAGTGTGTGTGCCCTGCGGTGCTGGCTCCCTCTTGCTCCTCCATCGCGACTGCCGCGGGAGGACAACGGCTGACGTGGGATTTCCGAGTCAAGGACATCTTTAGCGTCTTGGAGTTGGTACGTTCCCAGGAACGTTCTGACTTGTCAAGAAAGCATACCGTTCATTTGCGCTCATGCCTTCTTTAGCTGATGGAAAGAACCAATCTGGAGAGGGTTCCAAAGTTGCTTGTCCTTTTTGGACTCTTTCTGTGCCTCTCCGTCGTCTCTGCCTCCCTCCTTTCCTTCCCTGCTCGCTTCTTGCCCCACCTCCGTGGTCCCAGGGAGCACGCGGGCAGACACGGGTGGGCGCTGGCCACATCCACAGAAGGCGTGTGTGCAGCTGGCTTCGCCCCGTGGGCGGCTGTGCTTTTAGCAGTGGTTGAGCACAGAGCTGTCCTGTCCCTCTGGGCTGTGACTGTCGGGGCCGGAGGCCTCCACTGGGTCTGTGCAGTGGACAGAGAGTGAGTAGTCAGAAAGCAGGCCGCCGAGGGCCGCCGCCCCCCGAGTGGGTCTCCAGGTACAGATTAGAGTGATGACTGATGTCGGATTTGGCCGTTTGCAGACACATGATCACAGTTACGTTTCTCAGATGAGCCTGTACAGCGAGCTGTGAAGGGGTGAACCCTAGCTGGGTGCTCCAGATTTGCCCCCAGATGATGGCACCTTTGGGGCAGCTCGGGGCAGGGGTGGGCCCGTCTGCCTGCCTGGTTTCGTGGCTGCTTGCTCTGATCTCCTGGGAGAGAACGTGGAGAGAGGTGATTTGTGTACAGTGAGCTGCCCGTACGTCTGGAGTGGAGCTTGGTGCCGAAGCCAGGGGATGGGTCCCCAAGGCCGTCCGTGCCCGAAGCCACCCGCAGGCTCAGTGACGGCCTGATGATGGGGGTGTGCAGGGATCCCCGGACCTCAAGTGAGATGGGAATGGGCTGCATGCCCCGGCATTTCTGGGCGGTGCAGACAGTGGCCTGGGAGCTGGCTGGGGTGGTCTCCTCTTGGTCACCCCAGATGAGTGGGGGGGACCGTGGCTGGGCTGCCGGACTGGGAGATTCTGTCACTTTGCTGTTGGCCCCTTCAAATGCCCACTGTTCCCCCGCTATCTCCTTTAAAATCCTGTCTATCAGGAGGAGTTGGCCCTCGGTGCGGTGGGCCTCCTATCTTAGGTTGGCGAGTTGCATGGATCTGATTATCACAGTCACGAGTTGAGAGGCTTGCTCGCGCCTAGTTCGCATGTGAGTAAAGCCCCTGGAATTCAAGCTCTTGATTCACTGTGTTATTCCAACTCCGTCTCCCCAAGGAAGAGCTGGGAGTCGAGAGAGAGAGCTTGTTCAGTGACACCCTTCTTCTGGAAGAGAAGGCGTGTTATTGCACTCTCTTCCTGGTCTGCAGCGTGTGGAAGCCACAGAATGGTCTGGGCCACGCCCGCTTCCTGTGTCCCACTGGCACCAAAGGTGGGGCAGAGCCTGGACTCCCAGGCAGTGTCACTTGTTGAGAAACTGGCTGCTGTGCGCTTGGGACACCTCTCACTGGGTCTTCGCAGAAGGAAGGCCGGGTGGCCGGACAGATGGACGCCGGGAGCTCGCTGCTGCTAAGGCCTGTGGTGGGTGGGCGCGGCCAGGTGCAGGCCGACGTCATAGGGAGAGTGGGCAGAGCGGCCTCTGAGGACACCCCAGCTTTGTGCCCACCAACCTCAAGGCAAAGGAGCAGAATCAGGAATCACAGCCGGCTCCTCACATGTGGTTCTTGGCCTGCTGACCCGCGGCCCCGCTCCGTGATCCGGGCTGGGCTGTGGCTTTGGAGCGGATGCACGGCGTGGGAGCCCTGGCTCCGTCTGAGGGCATCTGCCGGTATCTGTTGAGCGTGACAGTTGGTGTCAACCCTGCTTGTTTCTGGCCAGGTGCTGGTGGCGGCCGGATGGGCCACGGTGGAAGGCAGAGCGACTGCGGGGCCCAGAGGGGGTCAGGGGAGCAGAGCTAACAAGATCCATAGAAACCAGGCCAGTGGAAGCACAGGGCAAGGGCGGCGTCTGCTGGCTTGGGCAGTGGCCAGGAAGGTGATGGAAGGGTCACTACTCACGCTGAGCCTTGTCATCGTGGGTGATGATGGACTGGCAGGTGTGGAAGAGGGGAGATCTTGGAGGGGATGCTCAGGGCCGAGGCCTGGGGGACCTGTGTGAAGAGCACAGGGAAGGCAGGGAAGCCTGCCTGTCTTTTGGGTGTCTTTCCCTCCCCCAGCCCCCTGCACCAGGCTCTGAGGGGTTAAGGGGAGAGGGGACCCTCAAGGATCCCAGAGTCTAAGACCAGAGCTGTTCAGGTCGCCAGGGAGAGCCACAGGACAGCTGCCCAACCATTGGGTCCAGGAGGATGACCAGACCCTGAATTTTCTAGAGCTCCCCCTCGTAAAGTCCTTCTGCCCCGTTGTCGTCATTATATACGTATGTTTTCAAGGTAAACCTTGCACCCAATATAGGGCTCAAACCATGATCCCAAGACCAGGAGTTGCATATTGCACTGACTGAGCCAGCCAGGTGCCCCTGAAAAAAAAAATCTATCCATCTTACATATATAAGATTTTGTTTATTTGACAGAGAGCTAGAGCGAGAGGGAGTGCACAAGCAGGGGGAGGAGCAGAGGGAGAGGGAGAAACAGCCTCCTTGCTGAGCAAGGAACCGAAGTGGAACTCGATCCCAAGACCCCAGGATCACAACCTAAGCTGAAGGCAGACACTTAACTGGCTTCGCGACCCAGGTGCCCCTCATATTTTTATTGAGACGTTCACATATCAGAACATTCACTCTTTTCACTGGACAGTTCCTTGTTTTTTAGAACATTTATAGAGTCGTGTAGCCATCACAACTGTCAGATTCCAGAACATTCCAGAACCTCAGAAGGAAACACCATACATATTAAATAGTTATTCTCCCCCAGCCCCCGGCGCCCACAAACTCCCCTATCTATGTATGAACCTTTTCTAGACATGCCACATAAATGGACTCACACCCCGTGTGGCCTTCTGTGTGTGGTTCCCTCCCAGAGCGTCTGTGTGAAGGGGCTGGGCCTGTGGGTGCGGGGATGGGTTCTGGAGATGAGGGAGGGCTAGAATATGCGCATGATGACACAGCTCACCTGCAGGATGTGCTCAGGCAGCCCTTTGCGGGCCCAGTTCTGGACCCCTGTATACGGTGATGAGTCCTCACCTGCCTGCCCTCCTCTTGCTCCAGCCCTGGCGGGCCCAGTGGGTCCCCCATGGGACCTCTCAGTGCAGAGCAGGGCCTCTGAGTGTCTGTGTCCCCTGCAGCTCTGGCTTATCCATTTCGGGTCCTGTAGATTCACCTCCTGATCGGGAGGCTGGGGCCTCCTTGCCTGGAATCTGCCAGGGCTTGGGCCAGAAGGGGGTGTCCTGGTTCCTGCTGGCCTGGTTGGCCGTTCATTGTCTAAGCCTGAGAGCTTCATGTGGCTCAGGAGAAGCCCCCCTCATGCCCTCCTTTCTGAGGCAACCTCCACCTCCTATTCCTGTAGTCCGGCCAGCCGCTTTTTTTTTTTTTTTAAAGAAAAAGTTTATTTATTTGACGAGAGAAACACAGCAAGAGAGGGAATACAAGCAGGGGGAGTGAGAGAGGGAGAAGCAGGCTTCCCGGCAGGTAGGGAGCCCAATGTGGGGATCCCGATGCGGGGCTCGATCCCTGGACTCCAGGACCATGACCTGAGCTGAAGGCAGACGCTTAAGGACTGAGCCGCCCAGGCACCCCAAGGCCAGCAGCTTTTAAAGTGAGCTGCCTCCTATGGGCCACTTTCCTCTCCTGATCTATCTGGCCCCAGCCTAACCAGGACTGTGAGTTGTCTCTTTGAAGGCAGCGACTGGGTAGCTAAGTGTCCCGTTAGCCCTTATGAGGCCCCATGAAGCCCACTAGCCCTGGAGTTGCAAGTGGGCCTCGGTTCCTGGCCAGATATTACCCCAACTCTCTGAGTTAAAGAGGTCAGTAGGTGCCCCCTTGCCCTCGCTCTCCAGGGGGAGTGGTGTCACTACCCTGGGCATCTGAAATGCAGCAGGGCTCTCCAGGAAAGGGTGAGGGCCTCGACGGGCGTGGTTTCGCAGCAGCATGTAGCAGTCGGTCCCATGTCTTCCTGCGGGCCTGGCTGCTGCCTTCCCTGTGGGGGCAGTGCTGCCCGCCTGTGTGTGTGTGCCCTTCTGTCCCCCTGGCAGAGGGTTCCTGTGAGCTGGGGTGTCCTGAGCCCATGTGAACACTCCCCGAACGTCAGGTGACAAAGTTGGCCCCCCACCTCACGCCATATACAAAAACGGACTTCAGAAGGCTCAGCAGTCTAAATGTGAGACATGAAAAGATGTCTTTTCCTAAGGTCCAGTAAAGATGCAAAGCAAGCCCCTTGTGTGAGTGGTTTTTACAGTAGGCACATTGGAAGGTAAAAGGAGACAGATGAAATTAATTTTACTGATGTATTTTTGTTGAGCCTCATTAAAACATTTGCGTTTTAATATGTAAGCACTATAAAAATAGTTACCGAGTTATTTTATGCTCCTTTGTGTTGTGTTTTGTTGGTACTGAGACTTCACGCGCTGGCTGTATCTTTTGCTTAGTGCCGGCGCCCCACGGCCTGTTCTTCGGGGGGACTTCCGCCCCTGGATGAGCTGAGCGCTGGGATGGGGTCAGGGACACTGGCCATGGGGGTGCCTGGCTCTTAGTGGAGACCAGGCCCTTCCATTCGCCTCCTGTTCCTGCCCACCTCCCAGGTCGGTCAGAGTGTCTGGAGTTCTCTGCCTCTAGCTGGAGAGAGGAGACAGAGCTGACATAAACCGGTTATGGCCACTGAAGGGAGGGTGAGGGGAGAGCATTGACTCATTGCAGGGGGGTGTGGCCACGGGAGAGCCCTTTGTGGGGGCCCAGGGGACCTGAGCCTTCCACGGAAGGGGTTAGAAATGCAGCCAGCATTTGGAGGAGGAGGAGGAGGTGGAGGAGGCTGTGGGCCTGAACCAGAGGTCGGGACAGCCTGTCTCGGGAAGGGGCCGAGCCCTGGAGGGCTCCGTAATGGGGTGCTGTAGGGAAGTGGAAACAGCCAGAGTCCGGGCTCTTTGAGAGGCAGTGGCTGAGTCAGCCTGCAGTGCTGCCTCTCCCTCTTGGCTGCTGGGCCCCACGGCCGTGGTCCCGACCCTTCCTGTGCAGAACCTCATCCCCACTGTGAGGCCCGATGAGCCCCGGTGGCTAAGCCTAGGGCCGGGCCTGTGTGGCAGGGATGCGGGCTGTGCTGGGGAGCTGGGAGCCTAGTGCCGGGGCTGCCTCCAGGAAGGCCTTGCGGGAGCTTGAAATGCTGCTTTGGCCGTGGGAGGGCCCAGGAGAGAGACCCCTGCAGAAGGGTCGCTGGGAAATCGCACTCCGCAGCTGCAGCCGGTCTTGAATGGCCTTAGGCCTCAAGGCCCTATAGCTGAGTGGGGTGAGCGGCTGGAGACTTATACCCACGTGCCCAGCCCCGCGGGCCTGTGCCCTTATCTCCAAAGTGGGGCCGACAGCGAAGGTCTCTCCTGCAGGGGTGAGCAAAATGAACCAAGTGGATACCTGAAGATCTGTTTGTGGAGTCGTTCCTACCCCATGGCGGCTGTGCTCCCAGGGGACGCTGGGCGGTGCCTGGTGACATCTGTGGTCGCCAGGAGTCGGGGGGATGCTGCTCCGGCCCTCACGGTGCCCAGGACGGCCCCACAGAGAACGCCGGGCCCAGTCTCATGAGCCTTCCGGTGATCGCAGTAAGAGCTTTTCTCTGCGCTTCTGCCTGTCCTTGTCCGTGAGTCAAGGTATGGCCACCGAAGTTGCCTAAACCACGTCTTGTTCCAGCGCTGCCTGTGGTCCCCACCGCTCTCCCGTAGTGCGCTGGGGAGGGGGTTAAGGAACAGTCAAGGTTATTAGAGGGCACCTTGAAAATAAGTTTGTGTTTTCTTCCTCTGGGGGCAGGTAGGAAGGTTTGGCCGGGGATTTATGGACCAGGAAGTAAGGGCGCTGTTCCCTAGGGACGCGGGCCGGAGGCAGCCAGGCCAGATCCCGGAGTCCTGGGGCCTGTTCCACATGCCTCATTGGATTTTCTCCTCCAGTGAACTTGGGGCCGCCATAAAAATGAACTTGGAGCTGCCAGCCTGGCAAACCGGCGTCCTGGGCCGAACGGTGCTGCTTGGGCCCGTGTGAGGGCTGGGGGAGAGCCTGTGGGTTTCGCAGAGCAGTGCTGGGGGTGAACTGCTCTCGCTGAGGCTTTGTGCCCCTGGCTGCCACGTGTCCTTGATGCGGCCCCCGGGACACGGGGCACTGGGAGTTGCCGCCGCGGGGTTCCTGCACCTGCTCCTGGAAGTTCTAGGTCTCCCTTTGTTAATTAACTTGGTCTTTAACCAAAGGAAGGCCTGGGAATGTTGGGGTCAGCCGAGTCCTGTGGCCGTTTTCCTAACAAGCCTTCCAGAGGGATCTTTTACTATAAACATAACTCTTCACGGTAGAAAACTTATCAGCACTTTTGAGACAAAACCAAAACAGGCAGGTGTTCTCCAGTCCCTTGGAGCATCTGGTGTGTGTGTGTGTGTGTGTGTGTGCGCGCGCACGCGCGTGCGTGTGCGTGCGTGCGTGCGCGCGCAGCCTGGTGGGCTTTGGCAGGGTCCCTCTGTGCTCCTGGGGCCCGGTGGTCAGTTTGGGGCTGATTGGACATCCTGCTTGCCCTGAAGCCCGAGGCAGTAGCTGTGGAGGCCGGGGCCCCTGGTGGGCAGGCTGCCTGAGATAGCCCTGCTGCCCAGGTGAATTGGACTGAAGAGAGCCCCACGCACCCATTGGCCAGCAAGAGTCTCCAGCCTCCAGGCCACAGCTGTCCCTGGGGACTCGGACTGGGCCGGTGGAGGAGGGCCTGGGAGGGTGTCTCTGGAAGCTGCCGGAACCCTCCACCCTTTGCCTCCATTTGTCTGCGTTTGAGATTTCCACCCTGGGCATGGCAGCCCTATAACATAAGGGAGAGCCTCCCCAACTCTGATTGGTCCCCTGAGTTCTGGCCTTGCACGCTGAGGCCACACCCCCCCTTGCTGGCTCCCCCGTGAGGCTGCCCTGGAGCAGTGATGGCTGTGCGACCCGGAGAGGGGCCTGGCGGGGGCTCCTGTAGCTGCCCCCGCTGTGTCCAGGAATCCCCAGTGGTCCAGGCGCTCAGGAAGACCTCTCCAGGGCATTTTGGGGCAGACCAGCAGCTCGTCCTCCAGACTTGGTTGGGGTCTTGAGCCAGCTCTGAGAATGGGACCCCAGCTCCCAGACCACTCTGCCACTGACCCGGGGCGAACCGCCGCCTCTCTGGGCCTTGGCACCCTCACGTGCTCTCCTTGCCAGAGGTAAATGGGGTGAGGTACATTAAGAAGCACTCGGCAGGGGGCTCTCATCCCTGGCCACCCAGTGGGAGCTTCGGTGCTTAGGACAAGCTGACTCCTCCAGCCCCAACTTCGTAGGAGATAACAGACACACCACATCCCTGGTAGCCTGCCAGACGTCTCTCTATGCTTTACTGTGCCAGGCTGGGTGCTAAGTAGTCAGCGGGGAAGAGATGGCCCCTGGAAGTGATTTGACAGGGTGGACAGGAATTCGCTCCAAGGAGGGGACATTTGGGCAGAGAGCTGAATGACTAAGAGGTGCCAGCATTGAGGAGATTTGGAACAAGAAGTTCCACGTGGAAGAACAAATAGTACGTGCAAAGGTCCTGAGGCAGAAATGAGCTTGGTATGTTTCAGGATTGGAAGGAGTCCCACGTAGCTGGAAGACGATGAGCTGGCAGGAGAGTGGTAGACCCCGAGGTTCGGAGAGGCCAGGCCGAGTGGCTTAGCCACTCAGGCTGCAGAAAGCCAGACCCTATTAAAGGCAGAGAGAAGCCTGGGGAGGTGATGATAAAGGCAGAGAGTTACATGTTTTCAGATAGTCCTTTGGTGGCAGTGGCCCTGAAGAAGGTGGTGTGGTCCGGGGACCAGGAGGGCTAGACGTGGGAGGGGGATGTGGAGGCAGCAGACCAGCGAGGCCTAAGGAGTAGATTGGATGTGTAGGGGAAAAAGAAATCAGTGCTGACTCCCAGGTTGGAATAGCTGGTTTCAGACCTTGGCTCCGTCCTTCCTTCCAACTGTGTGACCTTGGGCAAGTCACTTAACCTCTCTGGACCTTAAATTCCTTATTGGTGATAGGTAACATAAGGGTACCTACTCGAGTTGTGATTGGAGGAGATTGTATGTGGGGAGCAGTTGGCACAGTGCTCCATGAGTTGGCCTGTCTCTCTTTGGATGTTGGGCCCACAATGGAAGGTACTGGGGGGCACTGGTTCTTGCTTTTCCCAGGATGACCGGACAAGGTTGGGCCATCATCCCCTTGTTCATGTCAGCCAGTCTTCCCTTCTTTTACTGTTCTCCCTTTAAAAAAACTTTTTTTTTTAGGATTTTATTTATTTATTTGAGAGAGTTAGCAAGTGAGAGAGCACAGGCCAGGGGGAGTGGGAGAGTGAGATGCAGGCTCCGTGCTGAGCAGGGAGCCCAGTGCGGGGCTCGATCCCAGGACCCCAGGATCACGATGGGAGCTAAAGGCAGACGCTTAACCAACTGAGTCCCACCCAGGCACCCTACAGTTTCTTGTTTAGAAAGAGTTGAGACCTTGGTGTGAGAGCAGATTATTTTTCACCCGGAAGTGGGGGCTCCGAAAAGGAGAAACCTCCCACAGACTGCAAGACTCCAAAAGCTTTGCAGAAATTCCCTGCCCGTGAACAGTTCAGGTTTCGGCTCTGGAATGAGGGCTTGCGGGTGGGAGGGTCCTGGCAGGATTGGTTGCCTTGGCTGAAGGAGAGATGCAGTGAGGGAACTGAGAGACCGGTGGGGCAGAGCTCATTGTAGAGATCATGCGTATTAGGCAGATCTCACACGTTGCTTGGAATACATTATTCAAGGTGGCATTCAGAGTGTCCCGCGTCTCTTTCGGGTCTATGTTGTGAAAACACCTGGACAGCTCTGGTGGCCTCTCTGGCCATTATTTCGGGGAACACATCAGGCAGAAGGGGCGGTAGTCTTGATGATGATGTGGTTTAAAGGGTCTGGGTGGAGAAGGCCCTTGTAAGGAGCCATTGCTCTGTTGCTTCCATGTATTTTATATTTTAAACTTTTATTATGGAGGCTTGGAACACATTCAGGGGTAGACAGAGTAGGCTGAAGAACCCGCTTTCCCTATCTCCCAGCCCCAAAGCATCAACCCGTATGACAGTCTGCTCTTCCATCCTGCCCTCCATATGAAATATCTTAAATGTTTTTTTAAACTTTATATTTTTCAAGAGTTAGACTCCCAAGAAGTTGCAAAAATGGTACAAGGGGGGCCTCCTGTGTGGCTTGGTCGGTTAAGCAGTCGGTGAAGTGTCTGACTCTGGCTCCAGTCATGATCTCAGGATTGTGGGATGGGGCCCCACGTTGGGCTCTGTGCTCAGTGAGGAGTCTGCTTCTCTCTCTTCCTCTGCTCCTCCCCTCCCCTCGCTTGCGCTCTTTCTCTCTCAAATAAATAAATAAAATCTTGAAAGAAAGTGGTACAAAGAAATCCCCTGTACTCTTCACCCATCTTCCCCCAGTGCTGACGATTAACTATAACCACAGTCCGTTGTCAAGACTAGGAAACTGACTTTGGCGTAATATTCCCTGGGCCTTACTGGGATTCTCCCAGTTTTTATCATGCATTGACTTCATTGTGTCTTAATGACATCAGGTGCAGGGATACGTGTTACCCATTCACATTCAGGATACAGAGCGTCCTATCAACAGAGCAGGCTGGCTTCTCCTTCCCCTTTGGAGTTCTTCCCCACTCCCGCCCCCCGGGTCCCTGCAACCATTGATCTGTTCTTGTCTATAATCTAGACGTTTTGAGAATGTTATGGAATCATACATCATGTGTCGCCTTTGGGGCTGCGAGTTGTTGCCTGTATCAGGAGTCCATTGCTTTTTATTGCTCAGTCGCTTTCCGTGCCAATATCATTTTATAATCCTTTGTATCTCTATGAGGCAAGCGGTAATGATAGTGTCTCATCTTTCATTCCTGATTTTAGCAACCTGAATATTTTCTTTCTTTGCTCGGTCTACCTAAAGGTTTATTAATTTTGTTGATCTTTTCATGGAACTGACTCTTGTGTTAGTTTGACTACACTCTTGGTTTTCTTTTGTTCTGTTCGTGTCTGCTCTGATCTTTATTATTTCCTTCTTATTGATTGCTTTAGGTTTAGTTTGCTCTTCTTCCGGTGTAAGGTACAAGTTTTGATTGTTGATTTGCGAGCTTTCTTCTTTTCCTATAGGCAGCTGTGACTTTCCCTCTAAGCACTGCTTCGCTGTGTCCTGTAAAGTTTTGGTTTGGTTTGTCTTTGGTTTGATTTGTCTTTGGTTTGGTTTGCATTCACCTCGAAATGTTTTCTAATTTTACTTGTGATTTCTTCTTTTACCTGTTGGTTATTTAAGAGTGTGTTTTTTTTCAGGGGGCAGGGCGCCTGGGTGGCACAGTCACTTAAGCCTCTGACTCTTGGTTTCAGAGCAGGTCATGATCTCAGGGTTGTGGGATCAAGTCCCGTCTCGGGCTCTGCGCTCAGCGGGCAGTCTGCCTGACTCTCTCTCCCTCTTTCTCTGCCACACGCTCTCTCTCTCTCTCTCTCTCTCTCAAATAAATAAGTTAATCTTAAAAAAAAAAAGAAGAGTATGTTTTTTCAGTTTCCACATATTTGTAAATCCCCAGATTTCTTTGTTACTGATTTCTAATTTTCCTTATGGTCAGAGAACCCACTTTGTATGATTTGAATTCTTGTTAATTTAAACGAGACTTGTTTTATAGTCTAACATATGGTCTGTCTTGGAGAACATCTCATATGTACTGAGAAGAAAGTATATTTTGGTGCTCTTAGTGGGGGTTCTTTGCAGATGGCTGTTGGTTTAGTATTGCTCGAGGCTTCTCCTTCTTTGTTGTTTCTGCCTGGTCGTTCCATCCATTGTCGAGACTGGGGTATCGCTGTCTCCAGCTATTACTGTTGGATTGTCTATTTCTCCCCTCATTTCTGTCGGTTTTTTGCTTCATGTATTTTGGGATTCATTAGGTGCACATAAGTTTATAATTGTTATATCTTCCTGAGGGATTGGCCCTTGTATCGTAAAATGTCCTTTTTTTTTTTTTTAAGATTTTATTTATTTATTTGACAGAAGGAAACAGAGCCAGAGAGGGAACACAAGCAAGGGGAGTGAGAGAGGGAGAAGCAGGCTTCCCACCGAGCAGGAAGCCTGATGTGGGGCTTGAACCCGGGACTCTGGGATCATGACCTGAGCTTAAGGCAGCCGCTTAACGACTGAGCCACCCAGGTGCCCCAAAATGTCCATTTTTAACTAACATTTTTGTTTTATTTTTAATTTAATTTTATTTATTTTTAAAGATTTTATTTATTTGTTAGAGAGAGAGAGGGAGCGTGAGCACAAGCAGGGAGAACAGCAGACGGAAGGAGGAGCAGGGGGCCTGATGAGGGACTCGATCCCAGGACACTGGGATCGTGACCTGAGCCAAAGGCAGACACCTAACCGACTGAGCCACCCAGGTGTCCCAACATTTTTGTTTTAAAGTGATTTTGTGTGATAGTAGTATAACCACTCTGGTTTTCTTATGGTTGCTATTTGTATGCTATGCTTTTTTCCATCCTTTTGTTTGCAACCCGCTTATATCTTTGAATCTAAAGAGTGTCTCCTATAGACGGCATAGAGTTGGGTCTCATTTTGTCTTTGTTTTTTTCACTTTGACGATCTCCTTTTGTAAAGTTTTAATTTAAATTCCAGTTAGTTAACATACAATATAATATTAGTTTCAGGTTTAGAATTTTGATTCGACACTTCCATACGACACCCAGTGCTCATCACAACAGAGACATTCTTTAACCCCCATCACCTGTCCCACCCTCCCCGCCTCCCCTCTGGTAACACATCAGTGTGTTCTCCATAGTGAAGTCTGTTTCTTGGGAGCACCTGGGTGGCTCAGTCCATTAAGCGTCTGCCTGCGGCTCAGGTCACGATCCTGGAGTCCCAGGATTGAGCCCCTGCATCGGGCTCCCACCTTGGCGGGGAGTCTGCTTCTCCCTCTGCCCCTCCCCCTGCTCATGCCCTAAAACCATCCTTTTCCCTTTGCTCACTCGTTTTGTTTCTTAAATTCCACACATGAATGAAAACACGTGGTGTTTGTCTTTCTCTGGCTTACTTCACTTAGCACCGTACACTCTGGCTCTGTCCATGGTGTTGCAGATGGCAGGATTCCGTTCCTTTTCCTGGCTGAGTAATACTCCATTATACATCCATATCTATGTCTGTATTTCTACATGTACCCCACATCTTCTTTGTCCATTCAACAGTGGATGGACACTTGGGCTGTTTCCAGAGTTAGGCTTTTATCTTTGGAATAACATCTGTGTGTGTCTTCTGCCTGTTTTTAAATTCAGTTCATTTTTTTGGGGTGTTGAGTTTTATATGTTCTTTATATATTTTGGATACTAACCCTTTATTGGATATATCATTTGTGACTATCTTCTCCCATTCTGTAGGTTGTCTTTTAGTTTTGTTGGTTGTTTCCTTTGCTGCATGGAAGCTTTTAATTTTACTTATTTTTATTATTTTTAAGATTTTACTTATATTTAGAGAGAGAGCACAAGAGAGTGTGCATGCTCACGCGTACATGCGTGGGGAGGTAGGGGCAGAGGGAGAGAAGCAGACTCCCTGCTGAGTGGGGAGCCTGATGCAGGACTCGATCTCACGACCCCAAGAACATGACCTGAGTTGAAATCGAGTCAGATGCTCAACCCACTGAGCCACCCAGTTGCCCCATAGCTTTTTATTTTGATGAAATCCTAATAGTTTATTTTTGCTTTTGCTTCCTTTGCCTTTGGAGATGTGTCTATTACAAAGTTGCTGTGGCTGATGTCAGAGAGGTTTTTTGCCTGTGTTCTCCTCTAGGACTTTTATGGTTTTGTGCATCATATTGAGGTCTTTCATCCATTTTGAATTTATTTTTGTATATGGTGTAAGAAACTGGTCCAGTTTCATTCTTTTGCATGTGGCTGTCCAGTTTTCCCAGCATCATTTGTTGAAGAAACTGCCTCTCCTGCTTTGTTGAAGATTAGTCGACCATATAGTTTTGGGTCCATTTCTGGATTTTCTGTTCGGTTGTATTGATCTCTGTGTCTGTTCTTGTGCCTGTACCATATTGTTTTGATTACAGCAGCTTTGTAATATAACTTGAAGCCTGGAAATGTGATGCCACCAGCTTTGATGTTCTTTTTCAACATTCCTTTGGCTATTTGGGGTCTTTTGTGGTTCAGTACAAATTTTAGGATTGTTTATTCTGGCTATGTGAAAAGTGCTGGTGGTATTTTGAGAGGGATTGCATTAAATGTGTAGATTGCTTTGGGTAGTATAGACATTTTAACAGTGTTCTTCCGATCCGTGAGCATGGGATGTCTTTCTATCTGTGTCCTCTTCAATTTCTTTCATAAGTGTTGTGTAGTTTTCAGAGTACAAATCTTTTACCTCTTTGGTTAGATTTATTCCTGGGTATCTTACAATTTTGCATGCAGTTGTAAATGGGATTCATTCCTTGATTTCTCTTTCTGCTGCTTCGTTATTGACATATAGAAATGCAACAGATTTTTGTACGTTGATTTTGTAGTTTTACTGAATTTATGTATCAGTTCTAGCAATTTTTTGGTGGAATCTTTTGAGCTTTCTTTTTAAAAAAAATTTTAAAAAGAGTTTATTTATTTGAGAGAGAGAAAGAGAGAATGAGTGGTGGGGAGGGGCACAAGGAGAGGGAGAGGGAGAAGCAGACTCCTTGCTGAGCAAGGAGCCTGACACAGCTCTTGATCACAGAACCCTGAGATCATGACCTAAGCTGAAGGCAGATGCTTTGCTGACTGAGCCGTTCAGGAGCCTTTGGGTTTTCTATATAGAGATAATAACATCTGCAGAAAGTGAAAGTCCTCTTTCCTTCCTGATTCAGATGCTTTCTATTTCTTTTTGTTGTTTGATTGCTTGAGGCTCAGACTTACAGTAGTAAGCTGAATAATACCGTTGGTGAGAGTAAACGTCTCTGTCTTGTTCCTGACCATAGAACAGTCTATTTCTTTTGATTGGACTGTTTAATCCATCCACTTTTGTTTAAAACTTTTATTTATTTATTGAAAGATTTTTATTTATTTATTTATTTGACATACAGACAGAGATCGCAGGCAGGCAGAGAGGCAGGCAGAGAGAGAGAGGAGGAAGATCCCAGGAGCCTGAGATCTTGACCTGAGCCGAAGGCAGAGGCTTTAAGCCACTGAGCCACCCAGGCGCCCTATTTTATTTATTTTTTTAAAGAAATTTTATTTCATTATTTGAGAGAGAGAGCAAGCACAAGCGGGGGTGGGGGTGGGAGAGGGAGAAGCAGACTCCCCGCTGAGCAGAGAGCCTGATGCCGGGCTCCATCCCAGGATCCTGGGATCATGACCTGAGCCAAAGGCAGACGCTTCACCGACTGAGCCCCCCAGTCCCCACTCCATCCACACTCAATGCCATTATTGATATGGTTGGATTTATGGCTGTGATTTTCCTTTTGTTTTCCGTCTCCCGCCTTTGATTCCTCTCCTTTGCTGCTGCCTTTTGTATTAGGTGCACATTTTCTGGTGTAGTGTTTTAATGCCATTAATGGTTTTTCCACTGCTTTTTTGAAGTATCTTCCAGTGGCTGTTCTAGGTCTTATCATATGCATCTTAACTCATCAGAATTTCCAGTATTGTACTGGAAGCAAATCTGTGCTGATCGCACTTGAGCTGAGGCCCCTGATCAGTTCACTCGATCGGTGACAGAGCGTGGGATTTTCGAGGCTGCTCATGTGTTGGTCGGCCTGCACCGCGCACGGCTTTTGCCCGCACTCCTCAGGCTGGGTGAGATGAGCACATCACAGCCCTCTTAGGGCTGCTCTGTCCCCAGGTGTTTGTGAGGTGGTCTCCTGGCTCACGCTCGGGCTTGGGGGGGCCCCGACCATTGGACATCACCTGCCCCATCTAAGCTGACTGGCCTGTGGCTCTGATCCTGTCCCCGACTCCAGATATGCGTCAGCTGGTCACGCCCACTCGCAGCCCCGGGGTCCTTGGTCTTTAAGGCGTGCCTGGTACTCAGCCTAGCCACCCATCTGGGAAGGGCAGCGGAGTGGGGGGCACAACCTGCTCATTAACCGACCCCTTTTGTGAGAGCCTGGAGGGCAGCTTGCACGGCCGGTCAGGATGGCCCTGGGCACGGAACCAGGGGTGGCTGACGTGAGTGGCCGCGGAGTTCTGGATACATTGAGTTGAAGCTTCAGGTCAGCATCAAAGTGGCGAGCGATCTTTGGGGGAGCTCTGATGCGTTCATTTTCTGACTTGGTAACTTTTTTTTTTTAATAGTGGTTTTATTAAGTAGAATTATCATGCCATACATTTCACCTTTTTTTTTTTTTTTTTAAAGATTTTATTTATTTGACAGAGGGAACATAGCCAGAGAGGGAACACAAGCAGCGGGACTGAGAGGGAGAAGCAGGCCTCCCGCCGAGCAGGGAGCCCGAAGTGGGACTCGGTCCCAGGCCTCTGGGATCATGACCTGAGCTGAAGGCAGTCCCCCAACCAACTGAGCCACCCAGGCGCCCCATTTCACCCTTTTAGAGTGTGCCATTCTGTGGTCGGTAGTGAATCTCCGCTGGGGTGCACTGATCACCACCATGTGATTCTAGAACTTCTCCACCACTGGACAAGGAAACCCCATACCTTTCATATAGTCTTGCCCCACTCCCCTTCCCCGGCCCCGGAAACCATCCGGCCATCTCCTGTCCGTGGATGAGCCTGTTCTGGACATGTCACACCCTGGGACTCAGACCCTGTGTGGCCGTCTATGTCTGGTTCCCTGCCTGAGTGTCGTGGGCTCAGGGTCCGTCCCCGGGGCTGCGTGTGGGGGCTCCTCGCTCCTGCTCGCGGTGGGGGGACACTCCCGTGTGCGGGTGGGCACACTGTCCATGTCTGCTCGCCCACTCATGCACACTTGGATGGTTTCCACTCTTCGGCCACTATGATGCCTGTAGTGCATAATATGAGTGCTCTTGTGACGGGTTTTGTGTGCCTGCTTGTCTTCATTTCTCCTCAGTAGGTACCTTGGAGTGGTATTGCTGCTCCTAGGGAGACTCCGTGTTTAACGCTCAAAGAAAACAGGCAGATTGTTTTCCAATGTGGCACAGTTGTTTTTTTTGTTTTGTTTTGTTTTTTTAAGATTTTTATTTATTTGACAGAGAGAAACACAGCCAGAGAGGGAGCACAAGCAGGGGGAGTGAGAGAGGGAGAAGCAGGCTTCCCGCCGAGCAGGGAGCCCGATGTGGGGCTCGATCCCGGGTCTCCGGGATCATGACCTGAGCCGAAGGCAGTCGCTTAACCAACTGAGCCACCCAGGCGCCCCCCAGTATGGCACAGTTTTTGTGATCCCGCTGGCGTTGTATGAAGGCCCCAGTTTGGCTAGGCATTTTAAGTTTGAATTAGGTAGTTTGTGGGTGCCATAACCATTTCGGCGATGGCATAATCCCAGGATGCTTTGCCTCTTGGCCCTGAGATCGGTTCCTAGCCACACGGATGGACCAGCCAGCTGGGCCGCCGGGGGAACGAGACCTGTGGGTGTCAGGCACTACTCTTGAGGTGGGCTCTACTTTGCTTTTATAAAAGTTGTATGAGCATTATCTATCACCAAAGAGAAGTCTGTGTGGATGACAAATGTCCCCAGGCCCCAGCCCCTTGGCCAATGCCCTCTTGGTCATTGGCTGCATATGCCTTCATTTTTGTAGGGGCGTGGCTGCTTTCCTCACTGGGTTTTGTGTATTTTTTTCTCTTTAAAACAATGCTGTGGTGAACATCCTCGCAGCTGTTTCTTTGAGGGGAGAGTCTGTGAGTGCAGGTGCTAGGCGCGTGGACGGACGCCTTTCCTATCTTGAGTCACGTTGCTCGATTGTCCCAGGAAGGTGGTCAGGGTTGATGCTCCCATGGTGGCTGGAGGCTCCCATCACACGGGGCACAGCCCCAGCTTCTCTCTGTCCCTGTCCCTGTAACTGTCACCTCCTCATCGCTTCTTTTTTTTTTTTTTTTTTTTTTTAATTGCCAGTTCATAGCTTTGGCCCACCTGTTAAACTGGGTGTTTGTATTTTCTCTTGACTTGTAACAGGATTTCTCGAACTATTTGATGTCTTTGAACCAGGCCATCTGGTGCTGTGGGGGCTGAGCAGCATCCCTGGCCCCCACCCATGATGTCAGGAGCCCCCCATCCCCCATGTGACAGCCACAGACGTCCCCAGATGTCCATTGTGCCCTGGGGGCCACATCGCAGGGCTGAGAAGCGGTGTTTTAGAACATCCTTCCCTGTGCTAGGGCTGGTAGCACCCTTTTTTTTTTTTTTTTTTTTCTCAGTTTTTATTTATCTTTCAGCTTTATTTTTGAAGTGTTGGTACATAGAATGTTTTCAAGTTTATTGCCAAATTTGTCTTTTCCTTTAAAGCTCCTGGTCTTATGACCTCCTTGGAGAGGTCTCCTCTGCCCCAGCACCACCACCCCCAAGATTATAAAAACATTGGCCTGTATTTTCCTGCTTGCACTTTTAGGGAGTTCATCAAGACTGAAGTCTAGGAGCTGCGGGCGGGAGGAGAGCTTGTGTCTTCCATGTGTCTCCCCGCTTGTCTGCATGGGCTGGTGATCTACGTAGAGTGCAGCTGTCCCGTGGCTGGCTGTGTGGTCTCAGGTCACTCCACCACTCTGTGCCTCAGTTTCCTCATCTGTGAAATGGGCTCTGATGACTGTGCCTGCTTCCAGGGGCTGATCGGAGATGCCAGGCATTTAGAGCCCTGCCCGTGCGTGGGTTAGCTGTGCCCAGCACGGGCTGCGTGGGAGGGCCCAGGGCGGACTCTAGAGGGAGGGTAGCATTCAGAGAGGCCAGTTCACCTGTGCAGACTCACTGGGGCCACGAGGGAGAGGGTTCCTCTCGGCGCGTGTAACTTTTGTATCTCTGCGCTGTCCAGCCCTGCCCCCTTCCCCAGCGCCTACGCAGAATGAGAGGGCACATGGGCAGAGACACAGGAAGATCTTTGTGTTACTGGTCATGGTTCTAAATGGTGAATTGTGGCACATCTAAGACCTATACATCTGAATAAAGAATGGACGGTGTTTTGGGCATCTGCTAGGCCCCCGGCTTGGTTGGGGGCCCCCAAGGACGCTGGCACCTGCCCCTCTCTTTGTGTGGCTCTAGCCCCTTGCCCGTGGCTGTGGGCCAGGGGGACAGGTGGCCTTTGTCCACACTGCTTCCCTGACCCTGTGGAGCCAAGTGATGGAGGTGGGCTGGCAGAGCCTGTGCTTGTCCCTGGCACTCGAAAACAGGCGCTGGCAGCCGTGCCCATGGCCCTCCTGGGCTCCCAGGCCTTTCATCCACGCAGTCCCTCCTAGTTTTATTTCCCCAATCCAGGCGCTTCCTTTTCATTGTAATTCACATTTTTGGAGACATAATTTCAGATTTACAGAGAGGTTGCAAGACCACCGTGAAGAGTTACCGGATGTGTTTCACCAGGCTGCTTGAGCGCTAACGATGTGCTCATCTGTTCTACTGCTCTGCTGTCTCTCTCCACGTTTTTCCTGAGCTGTCTCAGAGAGCTGCCCCTTTGCCTCTAAATACTTAAGGGTTTAGTTCTTCCAGACAAGGGATGCTCTTAGCAAATTACCCAAATCGGGAAATTAATTCTCAGAATTCTCAAAAGAGAGTCCAGGATCATACATCGTTTTTGGTTGTCTGGCTACTTTCATTTGTTTTAATCTGGAACAGTTCCCGAGACTGTTCCGAGTTCATGACTTTGACGTTTGGAAGAGGACAGGCTGGTGATTCTGCCGGATGTCCCTCAGTGTGGGCTCGTCTGATAGTTTCACACGGTTACACACTTTTGGCAGAAACATCCTGGAAGTGACCTTACGTCCTTCTTAGTACATAGTATCTGGAGGCTCCTGGTGTTTGTTCCATTTCTGGTGATACTAACCTCCATCACTTGGGTAAGGAGGTTTCTCTGCCCGAAAGTGACTATTGTCCTATTCGTATTTAGTATTCAGTAAGCTTCTAGCGGGGAGGTAGTCTGAGACCATGTGGACACCTTGTTCCTCCAGCATCCAGTAGTTTTGTTTTGTTTTGTTTTGTTTTTTAAAGATTTTATTTATTTATTTTACAGAGAGTAACACAGCGAGAGAGGGAACACAAGCAGGGGGATTGAGAGAGGGAGAAGCAGGCCTCCCGCCGAGCAGGAAGCCCGATGTGGGGCTCGATCCCGGGTCTCCAGGATCATGACCTGAGCCGAAAGCAGTTGCTTAACCAACTGAGCCACCCAGGCGCCCCTGTTTTGTTTTGTTTTTTAAAGATGTTATTTATTTATTGGGAGGGGAGAAGGTCAGAGGGAGAAACACACTCTCCACGGAGCTGGGAACCCGATGTGGGCCTTGATCTTGGGACTCTGGGATCATGACCTGAGTCAAAGGCAATTGCTTAACCAACTGAGCCACCCAGGTCCCCTCCAGTGTTGGCTTTAATAGCGTTGTTGATTCTGGCCACAGGTGGCTGTGCGATTCCATCGTTCCTTTTGCATTTTTTTAAAAAAGATTTTATTTATTTGAGAGGAGAAAACGAGAACATGAGCTGGGGAGAAGGGCAGGGGGAGAGGGAGAAGCAGACTCCCCACTGAGCAAGGAAGCCCAATAGAGGGCTCATTCCCGGGACCCCGGGATCATGACCTGAGCTGAAGGCAGATGCCTAATCGACTCTGGCGCCCTTCCGTTTGCATTTTTTTAGTTGGTGTTATGCTGTAAGAACCAGCTGTTTATTTATATCCATGTGGACTTGTGGATTCTTACCTGACTCAGTAGGTTCTCATCCAGCGCTAGCATTATGTGTTTGGTTGCTCCAGTGGTCCCAAATTTATCCAGATGGAGAGCCTCATCAGGCTGGCTCCTTGTGTCTTTTAACACGTCCTTGCCACTCCCTGGGTGCTTCCTAACTTGACACAGCGAGTGTTCCAGGCCTCTCTGTACTCTTCCTGCCCGCTGCTCTGGGGTTGCCACTTCTCCAGGGAGCCTTGGTTCTCCTTGCAGACAGTGATGTTTAGAAACCAAGATCTGGGTGTTCACTGTGCTCATTGTCACTGGGGTGTCTTTGCTTCTGGGCCCTCTTATTGGCTAGAGCTGGGAATAAACCCACACGTGCATATATTTAGTGTTTCTCTGTGTGTGTGATTTATCACACACACGCACACAGACACACAGACACACACACACACACACACACACACAGACTGACACTCAGAGGTTTCAGCTTCCAGTCAGTGGTGCCCATGAGTGCACCCTGATACTTCCAGTCCCAGTCTCCTCCACGGGCTCCTTGCCGTCTTTCCCCTGAGCCCACTCATCACCAAGAGTAAAAGAAGCCTGTGGAGTAGAAGTCAATACTTTGTTTTATCTTTATTTCCAGGGCATGCGGTTCCAAAATTGTGTTTCAAAGTGACCTGGGTTAGTTCTTCCTTTTCTTTTTTTAGTGTGGTTATATTATTACCTGAAATATGGCTTAATAATCTCTGTTCTGTATTTGATGTAGAATTCCACCCCTTCCCCCATCAACTCTCATTGAGTTCATTCATTCATTCAGTAGGAGGGACATGAGCATGGTTCCAAGTCCAAGTGCACAGAGGCTCCTGGAGAAAACTGTCCTTCCTCCTTCCTGCAGAGAATGATCTCACAAGATCCTGCTTATTTTCTTATACCTCCACTTTTTTCACATGGAGGGTGGCTTCGTGGGGATCCTATCGAACTCTACTCTTTTCCCTGAGGGACACATCCCGGAAACCGCCTCACCTGGCTATGGCGATGTCCACAGTGGGGCCCGGCAGTTAATCCGGCTTCTGCGGGGGCACTTAGGTTGTTTCCAGGGTCTCGCTGGCGTAAGTGGTATACAGCAAGTGCCCTTGGGTATTGGGTATTTTTGTGGAAGAGTATCTTCAGGGTGGATTTCTAGCCGCGAGGTTGCTGGGTCAGAAGTTCAGTGTTGGATATTTTTGTGGAAGAGTATCTTCAGGGTGGATTTCTAGCCGCGAGGTTGCTGGGTCAGAAGTTCAGTGCCAGTGTATCTTGTCAGCTTCTGCCGGTTCCCTTCCAGGGGGTGGGATGGGTTTACTCCCGTCGGCCCTGTGGGATGCCCGGTCTGGTCCCACAGCCTCAACCAGCAGGATGTGCTGTTCTATTTAAAATCATCTGCCAGTGCGACTCCTGGGTGGCTTAGTTGGTTAAGCGACTGCCTTTGGCTCAGGCCATGATCCCAGAGTCCGGGGATCCAGTGCCACATAGGGCTCCCTGCTCAGTGGGGAGTCTGCTTCTCCTGCTGACTCTACCCTCGTCACGTGCTCTCTCTCATTCTCTCTTTCAAATAAATAAATAAAATATTTAAAAAAATGATCTGCCAGTGTGAGAGATGTGAGAAGTGGGGTCTCAGTGTGCTTTTAATTAGCATTTCTGGAATGAGGAGTGAGGTTAAGCCATATTAATATGCCAGGGGCCATTTTTGTATCTTTTCTGTGAACTGTGTGTTCATGCTTTTCACTCTTTTTTCAGTTGGATTTATTCCCCCCCCAACTTTTATTTAATTTTATTTTATTTGAAAGATTTTATTTATTTATTAGAGGGAGAGCACAAGCAGGGGGAGCAGCAGAGGGAGAGGGAGAAGCAGGGTCTCCGATGAGTAGGGAGTCTGATGTGGGGCTCAATCCCAGGACCCTGAGTTCGTGACCTGAGCTGAAGGCTGATAATTGACCGATTGAGTCACTTAGGCGCCCCCCCCAATAACTTTTAAAACTTTAAATATACATTAGGGAGATAAACTCTTAGTGGTATGTTTGTAAATATTTGCTCTGAGTTTCCCAGTTGCGTTTTGACTCTTTTTTAAAAAGATTTATTTATTTATTTTAGAGAAAGGGACTGAAAGAGAGAGAGCACGAGTACAGGGAGGGCCAGAGGGAGAGGGCCAGAGAATCTCAGGCAGACTCCTCAGTGAGTGCAGGGTCCATCGCCAGGCTCAGTCTCCCAACTCTGAGATCATGACCTGAGCAGGAATCAGGAGTCAGATGCTTAACCAACTCAGCCACCCAGGTGCCCCTGCAATGTGATATTTTAATGGTGTTATTTTTGTTTGTTTGTTTAGTTGGTTTTGTTTTTTTTGACCTTAAGAAGTGTGTATGTTTTAAAATAATTTTTGGGGGCGCCTTGGTGGCTCAGTCGTTAAGCATCTGCCTTCAGCTCGGGTTATGATCCCAGTGTGCCGGGATCGAGCCCCGCATCGAGCCCCGCATCGAGCCCCACATCGGGCTCCCTGCTCGTCAGGAAGCCTGCTTCTCCTTTTCTCACTCCCTCTGCTTGTGTTCCCTCTCTAGCTGTGTTTCTCTCTGTCAAATAAATAAAATCTTAAAAAGTAATAAAAAATAAAATAATTTTTGATAGAGTCCAGTTTAAGTATCTTTTTTTTTTGATTGCCTCTGGATTTGGAATGCTAGTTGGAAAGCCTTTTTGTGTGCTGAACTGGAGTGGAATTCATGTTTTTTTCCAGTGCGCACATGCTTTCCAAGCAGATCCCTCATCCATTTGGAGTTCATTCTTGCTGGTGGTGTGAGGTAGGGGTCCGTCTTTTCCCAAATTGCTTCCCCCTTGTCCCTGCGCTGTGCATTGAAATCCCGTCGTTATTCAGCGCTGTGAGGTCCCACTGTTGTCTCCCTCTCTTCCTGATCTGTGGCCCCTAGCCGCTTGGAGGAGGTCACCATTGAGAAAGACATGGGCACACTCCTTCCTTTCCAACATGCAAAGTGCGCATGATGCGGCCCGCAGACCCAGGCACCTCGCCTCGGGTATCTTGTGGTTCATGACACCTAGGTGGGACCATCCCTAGTCCTGGTGCTCCTTCCTAAGTCTTTATTTACCCTGTGTGCCCCTGACCCTCTGCCAGGCACCAAGTTGTTGGCAGCCTGTCTGGCTCTAGACCTTGCCGAGGAAGGTCCCGCAGAGGGTCTGGGGGGAGGGGCAGGCTCTGTGTCCCAGACCTAAAGGCCGAAGGGCGGCTGGCTGAAAGGAAGTGGGGGGTTTTCTAAACAAGAGATGTTGCCAGATTGCCCTTCAGAGCCATCCTGCGTGGCCGCTGGGAGCATGGTGAGGACACATCACCACCCCCTGTGTCTTTAGATTGGCTCCTTTGCCTGCGTGAGCCACTTTGATGACCTGGCCCTGAACAGCTGCCATTGGTTGAGGGCTTATGGTGTGGCAGGGAGTCCTTCTGTCACTTGCCTCATTGAGCCCCCCCGATCGCATGAGTAGAACATTAACATGGTGACCCCACTTTACAGATGTGGAAACCGAGGCCCAGAAGTTAGGAACTTGGCCCAGGTTGCAAGGCTGGAGCTGGGCCCAGGCCTCCGGAGTCTGGGCTTGTCACCCTGACCCCACCATGCTCTCTAGGGAGAAAGCCTGAGAGAACATAAAAGGACATGACATGCTATGACAAGTGTAATCCTCGCAACGGTAGGGCTCTGCCCGCTCAGTGACAGGTCCAGGGGCCCTGGCATCACTTTCTTTGGAGTTTTGGCCTCTTTTTTCCACCCTTGCTCTGTTGCTGTAATGTTGAGCATCTTCTCCCGTGCTGGTTGGCCGCTTATCTTCTTTAAAGAAATGCCCATTCAGATCTTTCACCTATTTGCAGATTAGGTCATCTTTTTGTTCTTGACACTTAAGAGTTCTTTATATATTCTGGATACAAGTCCCTGATGCAGTATAAGGTCAGCAGATATCTTCACCCAATCTGTGAGTTGTCTTCCCTTTCTTGATTATGCCCTTTGGAGCACAGAGTCTAACTGATCTGTTTTTTTTTTGCTTGTGCTGTTGGTGTGGCATCTAGAAACCGTTCCCAACCCATGGTCACAAAGGTTAATTCATGTGTTATCTGCCCTGAGAGTTTATAGTACTAGTTCCTACATTAGGTATGTGATCCTTCTGAGTTAAGTTTGCATGTGGTGTGAGGTAGGGGTCCAGCTTCCTTCTTTTTCCCCTGGGTACCCAGGTGTTGAAAAGACTGTTCTTTCTTCGTTGAATGGTCTTGGCAGCCTCCTTGAAGATCACTTGGTTTCACAAGAGTCGGTTTATTTCTGGACTGTCAGCTCTCTTGCACTGATTTCTGGGCCCATCTTTATGCCGGCATTGCACTGTCTTGTTTACTGCGGTTCTGTCATCCCGAGTTATGTCTGGTTTCGGCGCTGGGCGGTGAGGAAAATGATGTGGGTCTTATGTTCCCATGTAATGAGACCAGACCCTTCTTAGGATCAAGACAGCCTGGGGTGCCCGCCACTTCCCTAGCCAAGCCCTCATGACTTATGCAGTGGGATTTCAGAGGTTATGGGGGGATTTGGTGAGCTATTTGTAAATAAAAGGCTCTTTTGCCAGTATGCAAAGATTGACGAAATGTGTCACTTTTTCATCTCTTTCAAACAGGAAGGATCTGAAACTTGTGTTCCAGGGGTTGGGTCTTTATCGGCTCCTGAAACTAGATGGTAGTGTGGTGTCAGCTTGCTTTTTCTTTTCTTATCAGTTTGGATCTTTTTACAGCCCCTCTCCTCTTCCAGCTAAACCCTGCTGTGCAGTGAGCTTCAGACGACAGAGGTAAAGGTTACCTTCTTCTTCTTCTTTCTTTTTTTTTTCTTTTTGAGTTTTTATTTTGAAATAATTTTAGACTTACTGAAGTGTTACAAAGACAGTACAGAGAGTTCTGGGATACTTTTCAGCCACCTCCCTGTGTTAGCATCTAATGTAACTGAAGAAGGACCCAGGGTGAGCAAGGAGCATGGAGGAATAGTATTTGGCCTTTCTTCGGATTCCTCTCCTTGTCACACGCATGGCCCCTTTCTGCCCCAGAGCCTGGGACCCTGCATTCTGCCCCAGAGCCCCGCCTAGGACCCTGCATTCTGCCCCACAGCCCCGCCCGGGACCCTGCAATGCATTTAGTTTTCAAGTCTCCTCTGGCTGCTCCGGGCCGGGACTGCCTCTCAGTCTTTCCTGATCTTCTGTGACCTCGACACTTCTGGAGAGCACACTGGTCGGGGCTTTTGCGGCTTTGTCTGGTGTTTTCTTGGGATTAGATGAAGGTTACGCAGTTTGGGGCCGGCTGCCTTCCCCGTGCAGGATGTAGGGGTGTCTCTTTGCTGGTGATGCCAACCTCCATCCCTGTGGTTACGGACGTGCTGGCCAGGAGTCTCCACTGGAAAGTTACTCATTTTCCTTTTCCCTCTGGGGACTGTGAAAATACCTTGTTTGCTCTCAAACTTTTGCCTGTCCCTTGCAGCACCTGGCATAGTTGTTACCGTGCTGTTCACCCAGGGACTGTATCAGCCCTCGCTGCTTCTCCATGTACCAACTAGAATTCCTTTGTAGAAGAGGGCGGTCCCTTCTCCCTCGTTTATGGTGCGTTTTTCATTTTGCATCGGTGAAGACGTACACGTATTTGTTTCATCATGGGGATTATGGTTCAGTACAGTCACTGTTTATTCTATTTCCTGAATTGTCCCTGCTTTCGTCATTGGGCACACCTTCTTGAGGGTCCTGTGTCCTCCCTTCATGACCGTATCGCATGGGGAGAGTTGCCCATTGCGGCTCGTGGCCGTGGAAGAGTGGGCAGAGTTGGACAGTAAGCCCTTCTGGGTTAGGTAGCTGAGTGAGTGGGTGAGGGCTCCTGTCTGGCCCAGAGCCTGCCTGCTCAGCTCTCTGTCTCTCAAAACCCTGGGCACGGCTCCAGGGCAAGAGTGGGCAGTGTGGTCTGGGAGGGGCCAGTCTCCGAGCCCACCCCGAGGGTCAGCCCTGGGCCGCTGAGAGCTGATAGGACCAGGGGACCGGGGTACCTCGCCCAGGGTGGGGAGGCCAAGCCCGCAGGGTCCCCGGAGATGCCACCAGCTGGTGGCAGTTTTTAATGCCTCGGCCTTTAGGTACAGCTGGCTCTTTTCCCTGTTTCCTGCTGCTGCTGCTTCCTGGCCCCACCTGCCTGCCCTTTGCAGAGTCCCCTTTGCACGCTGTTTCAGCGTCTGCCTGCTCGCTGTGGGCGCGTTGGAACAACTACATCTTTTAATGGTCGGACTGTGCCTTTTAGGGGCCTCGATGTCTGACGTCTCAGGTCACCACTGGAGGCTCTCACCTTGCTGCAACCGGACTCCCCTCCTGAGTTCTATTCTTAGCGCCCCAGATTTCCCGGGACCCACAGTGAGGTCAGCGGCTGGGTTGGGCCAGTCTGGGCAATGGGAGGCATCAAACCCAGCCTGCCTGGGCCTTTTTGTTATGTTTTCTTTTTAAAAATTACTGAGACTTTATTATCTTAAAAAAGCATTTTGCATTGGCGGAGAAATTGAGAGTGCTACCCCCCACCCCCCACCGATTTCCCACTGGGCTCTTCCGTCGGGCTGGGACCCTGTTGCAGTTAACGGACCCGTGTCGACACATTCTCAGTAGGCAAAGTCCACAATTTATTCCTATTTCCTCGGTTTCCCCCAGTGCCCCTTTCCGTCCCAGGACCCTGTCCCAGGATCCCACGTAACACGGAGTCGTCCAGTGTCCTGGGGCTCCTCCCGGCTGGGACGGGTTCTCAGCCTTCCCTGGTGTTCAGTGCCCCTTGATAGTGACGTTGAGGACGCGGCAGGGGTTTTGTAGGAAGACCCCACCCGGGATTTGTCTGGGGCTTTTCTCACGGTGAGGCCGGGGGGATGGGTTTGGGGAGGAAGACCCCTGAGTCAGGGGCCCTTCTCCTGACGCCATTTCCAGGGGGTGGGGAAGGTGTGCCGTCACCACAGCTTGTCACTGTGGACGTCGGCCTCGGTCCCCTGGCCGAGGTGGGCGGTCAGGTGTCTCCCCTGCAAAGTCACTGTTCCCAGTGTCATGCTGTTCTCTTTGGGAGGAAGTCATTGTGGCTGGCCCACACTTCACGGCCCTCTGACCCCTCAGCCGTGGACTGCCGTGTGCCCAGTGGGCCTGTGGCCGTGTCTGAGGCCAGGCCCTGGCATCCCGGAGCCCCCGGGGGGCTGCCAGCCAGCTATGGAGGCCTGTAGCCCCTGAAGGAGCCGTGGAGGTAGATGAGCCTAGCCCCTTGTCCACTGCGGACATGGGTCAGGGTGGATGGAGACCTCACTTTGGGCTGTGGCCTGGGAATTGGGGTGGCCCCGGCCTCAGAGCTCCCAGCCTCCCAGCGTGGGGGTCAGTGCTCTTGGCCCCCAGATCATGAGGGCAGAGTGAACTCTGGTGTTGGTGGCCCAGCAGCCCTGGGCAGCGGCAGACTGAGGTCTGTCCAGCTCAAACCGCAGGCCCTAGTGGTTCCTCTGCCTCTCCGACCACGTGCTGTTGGGGCTGGCCCATGCCCAGCCGGGAATAGCCCACACAGGGACAGTTCCAAGTGATGAGGGAGACCCGGGATCCCATTCACTCAGGAGCGAAAGGTGGAGGCCCGCAATTTGCACCTGAAGCCTGCGAGCCCGTGCCGTCCGTGGAAGTGAAAAGAACCCTCAGCTCCCCTGAAATCCAGGAAACGCACCTCGACGCTGCCGTGTTGGTCTCCCTGTGCTGTTGTAACCAACTGCAGATTTAAACAGCGCACACTGATAATCTTGGATCTGGAGGCCAGAAGCCCGACCTGGATCTCCCTGGGCTACAGTCAGGGTGTGGCCTGGGTGGGCTCCTCCCCGAGGCTCCGGGTGGCGCCCCGTTCCCTGCCTAATGGCCCCTTCCTCCATCTGCACAGGTGTGTGGTGTGTCCGTGTGATCTCTCCTGGTGTTGTTATGTCTCTGACTCTGAGCCTCCTGCTCGACTCTTGGGAGGACACTGGGCCCCCCAGATAATCCAGGATCCTCTTCCCATCTCGGGGTCCTTCACTTAATCCCTCCTGCAGAGTGCCTTTTGCTGTGGAAGGGGGTGTGGCCACAGATCGCGGGGATTCGGATCTGGACATCTGGGGGGCTGTGACTGCCAGCCACAGCTCCTGGAGGGGTTCTAGAGTCATGGGATCCTCAGACTTGAGCCTTGTGATGGCAGGTGCTGGCGGGGCTGTGTTTCGGGGAAGGCTTCAGCTGCACAGGTGGGAGAGGGCGAACAGCTGTCAGGAGAGCCCCTGGCAGTTTACCCAGCCCAGAAGATGTGTGCCGCCGAAGGTCTGGCAATCCCACAGTTTGCTGTGGTCGTTCAAGCTGGGCCCTGACCTGTTAAATGACAGTGAGATCTGTTTAATGGGGTCATGCCCAGGAATTTTGAAAACCGGAGAAAAATAAGAAAATTCCAACCTATATTGCACGCCGTGAGGGGTGTTGGTGAAGCTTGTGTTAGGTGGAAAAAGTGTGCAGAACTGCGTTTAACAGCATCGGCCCGTGGGGCGAGCTACCCTGCCCCGGGCGGGGACAGGCCGTCGGGGGACACTGGAGGCCTGGATGGCAGACACCCGAGGGCACAGAGGTGGGGTGGGGCTGGGGGTCCTGGAGGTCTTGTGCTGTCAGGACCTCAGGTGTCTGGAGAGGTGGGGGCAGGGAGGGTGGGAGTCAAGGTAGTGGCCATCGCCTGGATTATCAGAGGTCCTGGGGGCTACACCCAGAGTTGGGAGTCTTGTCCTGCGTCCACTCAGTAAGTGTTGGGGGTCTCTGTGCCCAGCTGCAAAGTCAGTGGTTGGGACCCCGTCCTCAGTGGGATCTTGGCTCTGTGCGTCTCCTGCCAGCGTGCGCGGTTGCCCCTGGGCGTTGGTGTTTTCCCTGTGACTCTCCTCCTTGGAGGGGTGCCTTTCTCTCTGTGGGGGTTTGGAGGAGGCAGAACTTCTCATAAACCTCTCAGTAGCTGCCTGTACTTTAAGGTTTCCAGAAGCTTCCTTGGTTTAATTTGATTGTTTCGTGGAGACTCTCACTTCTTCCGCTACTGATTTTTTGGAGCTGAGCTTCCTCCTCACGATGGTAGAATGGAATGAGAGGCACGGGAGGACTTTAATGGGGAAAGTGCTTCTAGCTATGGATTTTAGTGCTCTTGCAAATTGGCAAGGAATTGGCAGTGTCTGGATGAAGGCGAGCGTCCTTGGGCTGCGCGCAGCTGTGCAGAGTTGAATCTGGACTTAAGGTTTAAGCGTGCAGTTTCGTTAATCGCGCCTTTATTTTGTGCATTTTAGGAACTATCACCATTGCTGGGACCTGATAGAAACCCCTGCCCGTTACTGGGACACCTCTCATCACGGCCTTGGCTGCAGCCGGGTCTTCGAAGTAAGTGCTTGGGCCCCTGGACTCGGGGCTGCAGGAGAGCAAGGCGCCGCTGGCCCCAGCCCCTCCCAGGCCTGCCCACGCCCCTGTGGGAGAAGGCGGCTCCCGTTTGGTCCTGAGGTTAGCGGTGTCCAGGGTCTAGGCTGAGGAGCCGAGAATCCCCTCTGGGGTCTGTTCTGCGGGCTCTTTCTTCTTTTTTTTTTTTTTTTTTTTAAAGATTTTATTTATTTGACAGAGAGAAACACAGCCAGAGAGGGAACACAAGCAGCGGGAAGGAGAGAGGGAGAAGCAGGCTTCCTGCGGAGCAGGCAGCCCGATGTGGGGCTCGATCCTGGGACTCCAGGATCATGACCTGAGCCGAAGGCAGAGGCTTAACCACTGAGCCACCCAGGCGCCCCAGGGCTCTTTCTTCTTTAGTCCAAGTGCTCACGGTTTTGCTCTGGCCCTTCTGTGTCCGATGCTTGGGCCACACTTGGCGTTGTGCATTTTGGGGGATGCTGGGATCGCCTGGCTTGAGCTGCCCCATTTGTGTCGTGCACATCAGGTGGGACAGCACTTCTGGGCTTTTCGAGGAGCATATTCACCCCTTCTCATGCCCTGCAGGAAATGGTGACCAGTGATGGGAGTGGTGGTGGGGGTCTTTAAGAATGGAGAATTGTTTTTTTTTTTTTAATACCTTCAAAAGAGTCCCATTGCCCAACTGTTGTAGGTTTTAAGGCTATCCACTTACTCCAGTACTTTTTTCTTTTTTTAGAAGATTTCCTTTATTTGTCAGGGCACGCATATACACAAGCTGGGGGAGTGGCAGGCAGAGGGAGAAGCAGGCTCCCTGCTGAGTGAGTAGCCTGATACGAGACTCGATCCCAGGACCCTGAGATCATGACCTGAGCCGAAGTCAGACGCTTAACCAATTGATCTACCCCCCTCCTGTAATTTTCTAATCAATGAGGGGATAGAGGGTTTTATAGAGGTGGCCTCTGATGATGGTCCGAGGCTATGGCTCATAAGACAGGGCACAACCTAGTCACCTCCCGCTCACATCCAGGGAGCAAGGTTGAGGGTGGGTAGTGACCTGTGTGGGGTGAACAGTCCTGTGTGCTCCCTGCCCGTTTCACGTTGGCTGCTCCTGGTGGTCTGAGAATCATGTTCAGGGTTGCTTTCCAAGGTCACAACGCTGATGGGACCAAGCATGGGCTGGATTGTGGCCTTCTCTCTTCCGCCATGATTTAGGAGTTCAGCGAAATAGGCAGTGGAGCTCAGGTGCCCCTTTAGAAGGGGTGGAGTAAAGGTTTTGTTTCTTAAACTGTCAACTTTGGGCATCTGGTTCTAGGGTCAGCAGACTGTGGTCTACAGACGAGTCCGGCCTACTGCCTGTTTTTGCAAATGAAGTTTTATTAGCACACCACATTCATTGGCATGTCGTCTCTGTCAGCTTCCTCCTCACGATGGTAGAATGGGACGAGCAGTTGCGACAGAGACCGTGTGACCTGCCAAGGCGCCAGTGTTCACCGTGTGTTTCTGTATAGCAGAGGTGCCCCTGCCGTAACCCAGCTTCGCTTGTTGCTCGCTGGGCTGGGTGGTTTGGAAGTGGTTTCTCCTAACCCTGTCTCTTAAGACATTGATTGGCTTTACCCTTACCACTTGCGCTTTGTTGTAAGGCACCGGATCTCTAAGACTTGGCTTTTCTCTTTGTACCCACATCCACTTGACACGTCTGTGCACGTAGCTTGCTCCATGTGGCTAGACTAACCTTCACCCGGCCCTCGCGGCGGTCATCCTGACCTGTCCTTTCCCTTGATCAGCCCATTTTACAGCTGAAGAAACTGGGTGCCGCGACTGGAAGGTGTGCGAAGGTTCTCTGGCAGAGTGCAGAGGTGCGAATGACGCCTACTGGCTCCTTCTCCAAAAGGCCTGGGGCCTTTGAGGAGATCAGAGTCCTTGAGACAAACCAGACCGGTTCACTGCGGCCTGGCAGGCCCCCAGTAGGCTGCTGTGGACTTTGTGAAAAAGTTCATTTTCATGCAGACGTAATTCACATACCGTAGTAGTCACCCTTGAAAGTGTACGCCTCAGTGAGTTTTAGTATTACACATCCATCCTCACCACCACCTAATTCCAGAATATTTTATCACCCCAAGAAGAAACCCGTCTTGTAATGCATGTGAAGCAGCCACCCTCCCCCGCCCCGGCCCCCGCGAGCCCCCTTCCCGGCCACGGGCGGAGCCTGTTCTGGGCGTGTCACACACGTGGGCTCACACCCCGTGGGCCTTCTGTGTCTGCTTCCCTCCCTGCGCGCCGTGGGCTCGGGGTCTGTCCCCGGGACAGTGTGTGGGGGCGCCTGGCTCCTGCTCGAGGCTGAGGGCCATTCCTATGTGTGGGGGACACTGTGTAGCCGCTCATCCATCAGTGCGCTCTTGGCTCTTTTCCGCTTTTGGGCTATGATGGTTGCTGCTGCTGGGAACATTCATGCACCAGTTTCTGCGAGGACATGTGGTTTGCTTTTCTTGGAGGGGGATGCCTCACGTGGAACTGCTGGGTCATGGGGTCCCTCTCTACGTCACCTTCTGAGTTCCTGACGTCCTGCTTCTGCATCGGCCGTCCCGGGCCTCGTTCCCCCAGCGCTGATGTGCAGTTGGCCAAAGTTGTCTGTGGGGGTCACACGTCCAGGCACAGCTTCTGTTGACCTGTCCCCCGCCTCCAGCTGCCCCTCCCTCCCCCACTGTGGATCTGACACTGCGGACTGAGGATGGAGGCTCTGCCCGTTCCGTGGCCCAGGGCACTATCCATGTCTGTGTAGACTGCGGGGAGACCGGGGGTTGTGGACCCCGGTTTATGGCTCCGTCCCATTTCTGATTTTCTAGAAAGTGCTTCTGTGTGAGTGAGTATGGGCAGCTGGGCTCATCTCCCCGAGTTGTGCCCCGCGGCAGCAGTCTCCGGGCTGGAGGGAATGTGATGACCATTCTTTCTTTCTCTGCGTGATGGATTTTTCCCATGGCACCTGCAGCAGACTGAACAGTGTTCCCCAAAGGTGCCTGCCCCCCACTGCTGGGGACCTGTGACTGCATTTCCTTGTGTGGTGAAAGGGTCCTGGCACCTGGGATTACGTGAGGGCCCCTGAGATGGAAGATGTTACTGGATCACCTGGGGCCCAGATGTCAACACGAGGGTCGTTAGCGAGAGTGCGGCAGAGGGTCAGAGCCTGAGACATGGGCAGGAAGGATGTGGGGCTGGGGCCGTGGGCCAGGGATGTGGGGCCTCTGGCAGCGGGAAGAGGCAGGGACGCTCCAGAGAGAACACAGCCCCCGTGTGGTCCAGGACAGACTTCTGGCCTCCAGAGGGAGACGTTAATAACGTCACGTGGCTTGAAGCCACTGGATGCTGTTATTTGTTATTGCGGCCACAGAAATGAACGCACAGGGTGATGGGTGAGTCTTCCCTTGGGCTTTTTGGACTTTGTATGTCTTTCAAGACAATGTGAGGCTAGTCTTCGGTCTGCTGCTCGTGGCTCGCCACCTCTTCGGGGCCACGAGATCCTGGTCCAGCGACACTGCTTTCCTCGCGACTCTGGACCTTGCACTTCTTACTTGTCCTTGGCCGCCTGCGTTCTTGCGTCTGGGGACACTCTGCCTGCTTTATCCCCTTCTGTCTCTGTGACCATTTCAGGCCGGCCAGGTCGCTGCGAGCAAGCCCGATCAAGTCTGGCCTCCCCTTTCAGCTGCGCTCTGTACTTCCGCCCACAGCCTGCCCTCGTGAGCTGTCCCTCTGGGCCCCCTGCTCCCACTGGCCCATTTCTCCTGCTGCTCGGGAAGGGGGGGGTGGTGGCGCCACAGGCCAGAGAGTAGGCAGGGCGGGGGTTCGTGACACTGGGGTTAGCAGGTGGTTGCCCCTGCCCCAACCGCCTTGCGGGCTCCACAAGGTCGGGGATTGTGCCTTATAGAGAATCTGGGGCATAGTATCTGCTCCCCGTGGAGGAGGAGGACACAGAGGACGTGGTACTCCGTCTCCCTTGCTACACACGGACCACATGCAGAGCTGCTCGTGGGACACGGCCCCCGCGGGGGACGGAGCGATGGGGGTTAAGGGGGACCTTGTGTCACCTCTGCAGTGGATTCTAGGTCCATCCCTGGTGAGGAGTAGAGGCTCCTTCTGGGACTTGCTCCTGCTCTGGGTCCCCTCTTCCGTCATCCCCTGTTAGGAGCCATGCTTTGCTGGCAGAAGCCATATGGAGGTCGGGGCAGGGAACCTGAGGCTGGGCTGGGAGCTTTGAGCTTCATCCGATGGCCTGACTGCCTGGCACGGGGCTGGCTGGGGCAGGCGGGGGCGCAGGGCCAGGATGGAGAGCTAGGGGAAAGATGGCCCCTTGGAGGAGGGGATAGGCCTTGCCAAGGAGGACTGGGGTCCCCAGGGAACTTTCAGACCTCGTGTCATGGGGGCCCTAATATTTTTCAGGACAAGTGGAGTTGTAGCTCTCAAGGTTATACTTCCTGATTGTTAACTTTCCTTATAAGCTTACATTTGCTCCATGACGTGCTTTCCAGGCTACTGAATGTCAAAACCTCAAAGATGCAGATTCTGCCCATTCAGTTTCTGGAAAATGCCAGCCACTGGGCCCCATCATCCCTTGGGGTCAGTCTCTGGGCCCATCAGTCAGAAAACCGGGCTGACTGCTGGGCAGGGCAGTCCTCTTATCTCTGATTCTGGTTCCCATGGGGACAGAGAGAGCGTGTGCTGGCTGAAGGGCTGTCCCCTGGTGGTAGGGGCCCAACCCTCAGGCGTTTCTCACTCGCTCTTGGGGGTGGCTCTTATAGCTCAATGCACCCCCACTGTCAGGATCTGGGGGGCCTCTGCCCCAGGGTTGGAGCCTAGATACGGGGTGAGCCTTCTGCTCCCGAGGGGATGGCAGCAAGTGTGGGTGGGTGTGGGAAGGACCGCCACCCAGCCAGGCAGTGTGGTGCCCGTGGTGGGGGAGGACTCCTTAGGGTGGCCACAATGTCCCGGCCCCAGCTCGTGAGTCCCTGCCTTTGAAGACGATCCCGGACCAGATGCCATTGTGTGTGGCTCGGCAAGCCCAGGTGGGCTTCCCTGGGTCCAGGTGATGGCGACCCAGGGAATGGCCCAGCAGGTAGCCCCAGTCAACCTGGCCCAGGGTCTCTGCTCTTGGGACACATCCCTGGGCTGACGATGCTTGCTCCTTTTCTGGGTGTTCGGAGGAGCAGCCCGGGACTGCCCGGGACAGCTGGAGTACTGCCCCCACGCGCTGCTATCGTTGGTCCCAGGTGATAGGCTGCAGGTGGCCGGGAGGGCATCAGGTCAGGAAACAAATTACTTTAAAAAATGAAGAGCTTCACTGAGATGTAATTCACATGCTTGCAATTTATCCATTTGGATTGTGTGCTTCGGTGGTTGTTGGCACACATGGTCACCTGCTCTTAGCCTCAAAATGAGGAGCAGAGATGGGGATGCTTTCTTCTCCTGCTTGAGGTTTTGCGGGCTGGGTCAGGCAACTCGTAGCTCGGGAGCCGAGGGTGCCCTTCCTGTTAAAGGGTACACCCGGTGGACGCCCCAGCTAGCTGTAGCTTCAGGATGCTGCCCAGCCTCTGCACAGGTGGTGGGGCCTGGCTCGGGTCTGCGGGAGCAGGTAGGATGGAGGCAGGAGCCCCCCAGCCGAGCCCAGGCCTCTTGTGTGCTGAGCGTGTGGCTGGAGGTTGAGTGACGCTCGGACTGAATAGGCCGGGGAGATGAGGGCTCCAGGTTCCTCATTGTGTGGGGTGGCCTTGGTTTCCACAGCCGAGAGACTCACGGGCCTGGGGTCTGGCAGGGCATCGCACGCATGGAAATCCTGAAGAGCTTTGCAGAAACACGCTCGCCTGATCTTGTGTGAGCTTTCCTGGCTGCTGTATCTAGTGGCCGTGAACCTGGTGACTTGATTCTCTTCCACTTCTGGGAGCCGCGGTGCGAGTGAGTCCTGCAGGCCAGTCAAGGCACTGGCGGGGCGCCTTCTTCTGGAGATGTCTGGGCGGAACTGCGTTTTGTGACTGTTTTTGGCTTCAGAGGACTGCCTGCTCTCCCTGGCTTGGGGCCGCTTCCTGGGATCCATCCAGCCTCTGCCTCCCTCATCGTATCTCTCCTCTCTCCTTCTTGTAAGGATCCTGATCATCCCCTTCTCATGGTCCTTAAGTCCTCTCACCCACAAAGTCCCTTCTGTGGCAGAAGCAGGCACAGCCGTAGGTGGGTCCCCTGGATTAAGATGTGGGTGTCTGAGGGGGGGATGGCATTCTACCACTCACCGTGGTCTTGTCCAAACCAACCTCACTCACCCGCCGTACCCTCCATCTCTCCCTTCCCTGCTCTTGGTTTTCCTTCCTTGTCCTTGGTGAGCTTTGTTCTCTCTGTCCTCAATGCATCCAGCGCCCTCCTCCTCACCAGTGTTGTCCCCAGCTCTGCCCTTGTCTGCCAGCTTCTGTGCTAGGCCTGATGGCAGAGCCTGCAGGGCCCAGGGCAAAGCGAAGCCCCAGTGCTCCTCATTCTAAGATGGAAGAAATTCAGGAGGGCGACAGCTAAGCGCTGAACCTGGGGCCGGGCTGGCTGCCGGGGTCTGGTGCCCATGAGGCCGGCCCTGCCTGTAGTCCGTTGCCTACAGCCAGAGGGGGCTTTCTCAAGATGTAAAGGGGGTCTGTGTCCTTGCTCTAGACCACCAGTAGCTTCCTGGCCAACCCACCGCGGCCCCCACTGCACCCCACGGTCCACTCCCCTTTTCCTGGCCACTGCCAAGATCCTTCCCTGTGCCTGGAATTTTCTCTTGCCCCAGACCTCTGTGTGACCTGCACCTTGTTCACGTTCAATGTTAAATTTGGGATGAGCACACCGCTGCCGCCCAGTGCGCTCTCATCACGTGACTATGCTGCCCTTTGTCTTTGAAGTTCTCGCTCCCTGTTCTGTGACGTTGTCAATCTCTGGCTTGGCTGCTTAAGACCGCCTGTTCCCTGGTCAGCCCTGGTGTGGGTTCCCCAGGGGCCCCATGCTGGGAGCGCGAGGGCCGGTGCAGAGTGGACACACGCCGGCTTCGCGCCTTCCAGGCTGCTGAGCATGAAGGAGTATCGTGTGATTTTGTCGGCGTGGAACGGAAACATCAAAAGATGGTTGAAAGTAAAATCCCCTCGTTGCTCCCTGCGCTTGCCCGCCCGCCGTGCATGCTTTCTCCCCAGAGGAACGGTCTTCCTCTTCCCGGCATGGGAGATCGAGGAAGGGGCCCCTGGTGGAAGGTGCGCCTGGCCATAGCCTGGCGGTCCAGCGGGACAGCGCTGTTCATGTCTGCTGTGCTCGCCTTTGCTGTACTTACACACGTGTGTATTTTATTTTTTAAAAAGACTTTATTTATTTATTTATTTATTAGAGAGTGATGGAGAGCATGAGTGGGGAAGAGAGGGAGAAGCAGGCTCCCTGCTCAGTGGGCCGGATCCCAGGACCCCGGGATCATGACCCATGCTGAAGGCAGATGCTTCACCGACTGAGCCCCCCAGGCACCCCCACATGTATGTATTTTAACAGAGTATCTCCAAGTGCATCACAGGTTTCACAGATGAACCTCAGAGTAACACAATGACGTCCTGAACACGAATCACCATTCCCTGCTGTCACCCGGCATCCCGCCCTCGTTCACATTTCCCCCTTGTCCCTACATGTTTTCACGGGGCATGCTGCTTCCACGCCCGGGGCGCTCACATCTCTTGGTGGGGGGGTAGTGGAGCAGAGCCTACTTGATTCTCCACGGGCAGAACTTTCTTCCCTTCTTTCCTGCTGCCCTCCACCCACCTCTCCCTGTCTGTAGCAGGCTTGCAGAGCTCTAATTCACACACAGAGTTCGCCCACTTAGCACATACAATTCCATGGTCTCTAGCACGTTCCCAGAGTCATGTGACCATCAGCATGGTCAGTGTCAGAACATTTCCATCACCCCAAAAAGAAACGCCAGACCTCAGTCTTCTGTATCTGCTTCCCTCCCTGAGCACGTGGGAGCACGTGGGTCAGAATCCCCCCGCCCCCCCGCCAGGCAGCGCGTGTCAGCGCCTCGCTCCTGTTCGTGGCCGAGTGGCGTGCCCGTGGGTGGGGCACACGCTGTGTGCATCCGTTCATCCGGCGGGTTGTTTCTACCTTTTGGCCATCGTGAATGCACTGCTGTGAACGTGGATGCACACGTTTTTATTTCTCTTGGGTTCATTTCCATGAGTAAGGATTGCCGGGTCACCTGACAATTCTCGGTGTAACTTTCTGGGGACCATCAGACTGTTTTCCTCAGCGGCTGCCCCATTTTCCCTCCACCCTCCCCCAGTGTCAGGGTTCTGATTTCTCCACATCCTCCCCAGCACTAGTTGTTGTGTATTTTTTTGTTTTTGTTTGTATTTTATTTTTTTGATTACGGCCATCCCAGTGGGGGCGAAGCATCTGTCATCATGGTTTTGGCTTATGTGGTCCCAAAGGCTGATTGTGTTGATCGTCATTTTGTGCGCTTTTTGCCACACGTGTATTTCCATTGGAGAAACGTGTTTGAGCCCTTTGCCCACTTATTAACCGGGCCGTTTGTCTTTTCCTTATCCCATTGTGGATGTGCCTGCTGTTCGGCTCGCCGCTGACATGTGAAGAGCTCAGTGGTTTTTCCGGAGTGGCCTGCACCTTCCCTCAGGGAGGCTGCTGGCTTGGTCCTCTGCCCCCACCAGGTTTCCAGTAAACCGGGACTGCTGTTCGCTGGATTCCTTTTTCATTTCTTAAGTATGTATGTGTATGATTTGTATTTGCCTGCCTTAACAAAAACGTGTCAAGGGTATGGAGTGTGGGGATTATAAAACCATTTTAATTTTCTTCTTTATATTTACTTACTTAAAACCTTCATTTCCAAAGGCACAAATAAGGCAGAGGGAAAAATCACACATAATCCGCCACTGGGCTGCGTCCGGCGGTGGCGGCGGTCGGAGTGAAGCATGTCTCGCCAGCACGCATGTGCAGAAGCCCCACCTGCTGTCTTGTCATCTGCTCCTTCCACCTCCCCCGAGATGGAAAACTCATCTCTGCGTCTTGGCTTCTTGATGCGTGAGGGAGCTCATGTGGGCAGGACCCCAGGCTGCCCTAGCCCTGCCTGGGACGGCTGGTCCTGGGGAGGTGGTGGGCGTACCACACGGCGCCATCTCCCCCACCCCGCGCCAGGCCGAGGCAGCCCCCACGGAGGTGACACCGCTCGCCCCCAGGCGCTCGGAGGAGCCCTTGTGCCCTGCCCTGTAGGACACGCGTGAGCTAGCCTGGGGGGAGAAGCAGCCACGTGGCCAAATCTGGGAGCTGTTGGGTGTGGGGCCCCAGGCCCTGCTATCTGCCTGTGCGGCCCGGGCACGTGATTTCCCTGTGGCCTCCGTGAGCTGTGCGAGACGAGCTGATGGTGTGGAAGAGTCACCCACATCAGTCACGTACAACAGGGCTGGGGACTGTTATGTGCTCGTGTGCCCGCTGCCAGCCAACCCGGGCACCATCCACGGCGGGCTGAGAGCAGGCGGAGTTGCTCAGCCACACAAGATGGGTGGTCGGTGGGGTCCCCTGGGGGCTCCCTGCACTGTGCTGTGGGTGTGGGAAATCCTGGAGGGTGTCAGGGAGTGGGCTGGGGGTGGCCTGGGGGCCGCGGGCCAGGGAAGGCCCGTGAGCAGCAGTCGCTGCTTGTCCTCTTTGAGTTTGAGTTTCGTCCCATCTGAGACCCCTGCCCAGGGAGGTCTCCCCACTATCCCACCGTTCTGTGACTCCCTCCACAACTGACAGCCCAGCTCAGGCCACGCTGATGCTCCTAGAATGTGAGTCAGTGTCATCCCCCGAGGCCATGGGCCAGCCGTCAGGGCTGTAAGTGAGCCCCTCGTGGTGGCATCTGGGCTGCAGGAGAGAGGGCAGGGGACCGGGGCTCTGGCTGCAGGCGAGGGTCAGGGCTCCAGTGGGGCGGCCTCCTGGCTGCGCGGCCTACCTGTGGCCCGGGTCCTGTGGTGCCCGCTGCTCTGCAGGGGGGTTGGTGACAGCCCCTTTCCCTTTATAAAGCTGTGTTTTCATGGGGGTTTGCTGTTGTCACATACTGCCATGTACGCTCCTGCTTGGCAGCCACCTCTCAAGGAGAAGCCGTGTGCAGTGATGATCCCCCATGTCAGGACCCTCAGGAGCCCTTACCAGCACGCAGCCTGTCATCAGAGCATGGCTGCAGTGCTGTCTCCCTGGTCCCGCACCTTCACTGTGGGAGGGGGGGTGGGGTGTTGAGGGCAGGGCCTGAAAGGGGTGCGCGGCCCCGCCCCCCCCAGCTGATACTGCAGGACTTAGTTGCGATTTCTGGGCTCATGCTGCCCTCTAGTGCCTGCCGGGGAGAGTGCCTTCAGGGAGGCTGCGGCTGTGTCTTGGCGCTGACAGGGAAGCCCCCTTCCAGGGCTGGTGGGACCTCCTGTTCTTCTTTCTGTTTGCGCAGTGAACTCGGGGCGAGGGGAGGAGGCGGTCAGAGGAAGTTGGGTTTGGCTAATTGTCTTCTGGGCTCCCAGGTCTGTATGCATTTGGGTTCTGACCTTTTCCAGGGAACCTTCCCCAGAGTCTGTCCTCAGGCCCTTCCCTGCTTGGGATGGCCCCCCACTCCCTCACTGGGTCCTCTTAACTCCTGGAGCAGGAGGGGTCCCGGTAGCGTGTGCAGCCTCCTCACCAAGAGGAGCCTGATACCCAGCCTCTCTTTGGGCACCAATGGCGAATCTTGGGGCCGGCATCTCAGCCCCACTCTCGGCTCCTAAGCAGAAACTTCCAGGCTTGGTTACAGCTGATGGTGACACTCTGGCGCCCAGCCTCACTCACCTTTGAGAGCCTGCTGCACGGGCTGCTGTCGGTGTGGGTGTCCGGCTCCCAAGTACGTGCGCTGATTTGAAGCTGAGGCCGGCAAACCTAGAGAAAATGTCCCCGATCAGGAAAGCTTGTCTTCTTAGGGCCCCTGGTTTGAAATTAGTGCTCCGGCTTCCAGTATTGCGCTGGCTTGGAGAACTAGGGCGCCTCTGTTTTTAATTAGTTGCAGCCATCTCGGTTTTCTGTGCCAGTGCGGACAGATGGAGTCGGCTCCCGGACTCCTTGCCGACCCCAGCTTTGCCCGCGGCCCCTGCCTTTGTCTTCCCCAGGCTGTGGGTGTTTTTAAGCATGACTGGACTGCTGGCAGCACTGACACGCTCACGCTCTCTTGTCCTCCCCCCACAGGTGTGACAGCCTCTCCACGGCAGCCATGGGGTCTGAGGATCATGGGGCACAGAACCCGAGCTGTAAAATCATGACGTTTCGCCCAACCATGGAAGAGTTTAAGGACTTCAACAAATATGTGGCCTACATCGAGTCCCAGGGAGCCCACCGGGCGGGCCTGGCCAAGGTGGGTGACGCCCCGGGCCCAGTGCCTCCTTCCACTGGCTCGGCCCTGCGTGGGTCCCTGGGCCTGGCGTGGCCATGCTCGCGGTCACTGAGCCGCTCTGATCTCGTTGTCGGCAGACGTTATGGAATTCTTTCTGTGTGCCAGGCCCTGTTGTAGGCCCGGCATGCAGGTATGAGCCCTGCAGCCCCTGTCCCCGCGGGGGACCGATGTCTGGGGCCAGCCCCGGGGGCAGTGGACACCTAGGGCCTCATGGCGGCACCACGCAGTGCAGCTCACCCCACGGCGGATGGTGACGGGAGGGCGTCAAGAGTCGAGGAGGCTTCCAGGGAGACTGGTCCCCATGAACTCTGTCTGCTCCCGTGGTCTGTCACTCATGGGCATATCTGTGTCTACATGTGGTGCCAGTGAACAGACAAGCGTAGCCCGTGCTGCTTTTTACTGTGAACAGTTCACGGGCACGCTCGCCTGATCATTTGGAAGGTTTGTAACCTGCCTGTCCTAAGGTCTAGTGGATGCCTGTGTGCTTAGCTCTTCCTCCAAGGTACCTGCCTGGCTCTCTGTTGTTTTTGTTTATTATGATTTTTTAATCTATTGTTTTATTTTTTTAATTTTTAAAATATTTTATTTATTTATTGAGAGAGAGAGTGAGTGAGAGCATGAGAGAGGAGAAGGTCAGAGGGAGAAGCAGACTCCCTGCGGAGCTGGGAGCCCAATGCGGGACTCGATCCTGGGACTCGGTCCTGGAACTCGGTCCTGGGACTCCAGGGTCATGACCTGAGCCGAAGGCAGCGGCTTAACCAACTGAGCCACCCAGGCGCCCCTGGTTTTTTGTTCTTTTTTTTTTTTAAAGATTTTATTTATTTGACAGAGAGAAACACAGCCAGAGAGGGAACACAAGCAGGGGGAGTGAGAGAGGGAGAAGCAGGCTTTCCGCCGAGCAGGGAGCCCAATGTGGGGCTTGATCCCGGGTCTCCGGGATCATGACCTGAGCCGAAGGCAGTTGCTTAACCAACTGAGCCACCCAGGCGCCCGGTTTTTTGTTCTTAAGACTGAGGGGCAGAGGAACCTTCTCCACAGAGAGCCAGCGAGCAGATATTTTCAGTGTTGTGGGTTGGGTGGTCTCTGTCCCCCCACCTCAGCCCTGCCAGTGTGGTGACCTGCGAGCCGGTTGGCATGGCCGTGTGCCAATCAAACTTTACTTATGCATACTGAAATGTGAATTTCACGGGATTTTGAGCAGTCTCTAAACATTCTTGTTTTGTTTTTTTTCCTCTAACCGTCTGAAAATGAAAAAAAAACAATAAAAAACACCCCACATTCTTGGCTCGCAGGGCCGTAGAAAAGCCGGCAGCGGCAGGATTTGGCCCAGGGCCGCGGTTTGCTGCCACCTGGTGGTAGTGGGGAGAAGAGTGTTCCCTCCAGCCTCCTGCCCCTACCTGGTTTAGGGGTTTTTTTATGGGTATCAGGCCCTCCTTGTTATGGTTATGCCTCTAATCTCAGCCTAAGGAGACACGGTGGGCTTCCCACCCCTCCCTCTTGATTTGGCTCCCATCCAGACCAGAGCCCCACCGTTGGATTAGCTTTGCTCCTCCCCTTGGACTCCATCAGCTGGAAACCCTGGGTCCCGAGTTCTTGCGGGTTTGGGGGTTTTCTGCCCAGCTGGCCAATGGTCAGGTGTCCATCATGGGGAGTCGGGACGGTTTTCTGCCTGCTCCACCCTGTCAAGGGTCCCTGTTGTGGGGTGCGTGTTTATGGAGGGGCCTCCTCTGCCTTGCCTCCTGTCGTTGCCTGCTTCTAGTTTTCCCAGGATGCAGTAGCCCTTCTGTTTCTGGCTCAAGCTGTCCCTCGTGCTGGGAGGTCAGAGCTGCTGACCCTCACGTCTCTGCCCTGGGCACTCTGAGACCCCTGCGGCTCTTGTCCCTGCTTGTTTTGTCTGTCTCACTGTCTGGGGCTCCTCTCATCCGGTTGGCCTGCTGGCTCTGGCTGTTTCTTGAGTTTTCCATTCATGGCACTGTGGTGGCTGCAGGCTCCGTGTCCCATGCGGCCCAGTCTTCTCACCCCTCTGCCTGCCTTTGCTCCTTCCTGATTCATTTGTGCTTCTCCTTTGAGCCCCAGTGTTCCTGCTTTAAGTTCTAATCCCAGTAGAGTCATTTTTGACTAATTTATTCGGATGGAAAGAAACTGGACTGGATGTATCCTGAGGCAGGAGTTTCCTGGGTCTGTGTTTCTTCTACCTTTTGTTTCCTGTGCTCCTTTTCAGCTTCTTATGTGGGATTTTGTCTGCGACTCTCTGAGTGTGTGGGGAGGGGAGGGGCGGTGTGGGGTGGACGTGGGGTCCTGTCACACCCAGGCACAGGCTGAAGGATGTTGGCGATCGCAGTCATGCCGACGACGTGTGCACACACTCGTCCCTTCTCTCATGTGGCTGGGACCGCGTGTTGGGACCTCAAGGCCCCTGGCAGCTTCCCTGCCACTCCAGGGGTGACAGGTGAGGGGCTCGGGGTAACCCCTGTTCTTTTGGATGGGGGCCTTAGGCTCTCAGGGCTGCTGGCCTCTTTGGAGAAGGGACACGATGTCTTGATCGCCCAAGCGAGCTCTGCAGGTGCCAACGTCCCCTCGCCCTGGTCTCGATAGTCTTGACCGCCCTTCTTTGTACATTCGTGTGTGTTGCACTAGGAGTTTTCATTTTCATCACGGCTCTGTGAGGACTGGTGGAATGGCGGGGGTAGCTATTTAGCAGGAATAGCTGGGGCCAGCGTCCAGAGCCAGAAGAGGCTCTGAGGGTGTGGGAAGCCCCATCTTGGGGCTGTTGGGTGCCCCCGTCTTGTTCCTTGGCTGCTCTGTGCACGCCCCTGCCCCCTCAGGCCAGTGCTGCCCCTCACCCGCCCCAGGCTGCTGGCAAGCACTGGGAGGGACATGGCCTTGGGTCCTGTGGGAGGAGGGGTCAAGGTGCACAGGCTCATCCTAAGGATTGTCCCCACAGGCAGGTGGCGCCCGGGTGCCTCCTTGAGCCACCAGTCCCACCACCTGCAAAATAGCTTTGGGAGTGGAATGTGTGGGGGCAGGCCGGCCCCTCTCATTTCCTCTTATAGGGTCCCCCACACTTGGCTAACCCAGCTGCTCAGACGCCCCGAGCCACCTGCCTGGTGCTGCCTCCTTCACCCGGGAAGTGTGGCTTTTCTGTCCCTGTCAGCCTTGGCTGAGGCGTGCCTTCCAGGAGCTTGCCTGCCGGGCCCCGAGGGGAGTTAGGGTGTCCACGTGTCTTCCAGCGTCGTCTGTCAGAGGTGGTTCCCCCGAGAGCCTCCCTGCAGAGCCTGGTCTCACAGAGATTCGAGTGCGTCAGGCGACGACAGCACGGTGATGTTCCCACGGGCTTGAGGGTCCTCGACCTGCCAGAAGTGGCTGTCATGGGCCTTTTCTAGAACCTGCCTGGGGTGTGTCCAGGCGAGTGTAGTTCACGCGCCCGAAGCATCCTTTTTGGGTTTTCAGCTGTGTACACAGCAGTGCCCGTGAGCGATGGGGGAGACGCGCAGGGGAGCCCACGGCTCTCAGGAGGGAGCCAAAAATTTGGGAATGATGTGCTTGCTTCATTTTGCCGTCTTGGTTTCTGGGCGGGCTTCACCTAATGCAGCTGGTGGGGGGGGGTGCGAACCCACCAGTTCCCCTGGTGACCACGTGTGGGGGGGGCAGGAGGAAACCACCAGCTTCTCTGAAGAGGAGGCGCCCCCCACGGGGCTCAGGACTGCTCAGGCTCCCAGCCCTTCGGCCCAGAAGCATTCCTCTGTGAGAGTGTCTCCCATGCCCGAACCACCGGCCCTGTTTGCGTTTGTTCTGTTCTCAGTCTCAGGTGTGGGAGCTGACCACGTGACTCGTCAGATTTCTTACTTGAAATTTAAGACAACCGTTGCCTGGCACGCTGACCCCAGCACCCCGTTGTCATGGGGCCTCCTAGCACACGTGGGCACCTTGTGTGGCTTATTGCAGCTGGGGCCACGGAGCAGGGAGAGGGCATGTCCCCAGACAGAGCCTTGATGGAGCAGCTGTGTCCCCATTCACCTTCAGTTGGGGTTCCCAGACTGGGCCCTGCTGGCATCGAGGTGGGCGGTTCCTGTGGGGGCGTCCTGGGCACCGTATGGAGCCCCCCAGTCGTGACAGCCACGGATGTCCCCAGACGTGGTCCAGTGTCCTCTGGGGGCAGGGCTAGCCCAGGTGAGAACCACTGATGTCCGCTTCCTGTTGTCACTTATGCTCTGTGTACAAATCCCGGAAGGCTGATGGTGGAGGCAGCGCCTTTCTGTTGTTAACTGGCAGCTGGGGAACGAGTGTTCTCATGGCCAAGCAAAACATCTTCTCACACTAATGTCTATCGGGGACTCCTTGGGGACAGCAAATGAATTTCAGCTGTTCTGGAAGCTGGGGACCACCTTGGGCGTCAGTGTGGTGTTCTTCCCTCCCTGGCCCTGAGCTGGGGGAGGCCTTGGCCTCCCCAGAGCTCTTGGCTGCAGCCCTGGAAACCAGCTGGTCTAGTTCCTTTTCCCAGAGCTGCTGTGTGGCCCGCTGGGTGACCCGGAAGGAGAGCTGTTGTCACCAGGGCTGCGAGAGACCAGCCCTTGTTGGCCCCAGGGGCCTTCAGAGAAGCTAGCTGGGTACCCAGGAGGTCGTCCCTCCTCCCCCCGCCCAGAGGCCTCGCCCAGCGGAGAAGGGGAAGCAGGAGGGCGAAGAGGAAGAGGGTAGTGGAGCAAGCTCAGCACAGATCCAGTGCCCCCCCCCCCCCACTGGACCTCCCTTCCCAGACGCCCTTCCTGCAGGCCCTCCGGCGGCTCTCCTGAATGGGGGCGGGGGGAGGGTCACCTCTGGGCCCTGCTGCCACCATGAAACAACCATGCTGTTCCTCAGAGTGACCTTCTCAGGTCTTGTCCCCTCGAATTTGTGGCATTATCACTCTCCTGCCTCTGGTGTCTCACCAGCCCTTCTCTGTCCTTGGCACTTAGGACTTGTTCCCTCTCTATAGTTTCCTCATCCGTTACGGTGTCTTACCACCTGCTTGCTCCCACCATGGAAGGCCTTCATGGATCTTTGTTGCCCGGTGTCCCCCTGGCACCCAGAGCTGTGCTTGTCCCTCGGAGGTGTCCCGGCCTCCCAGTCTGGCCCGGGTGGTCCTGAGCCAGGCTCGCAGTGCTGACTTCCACAGCTGGGGGTGTCGCCGCAGCGTGCCTGATGGTGTGAGTGTGGGAGCCCCGGCCCCCTACCTGCTTGCTCACTTTGTGACCTTGCACATATGCCTGGAGGCCAGCCCCTGGGCTCTGTGGGGAACGCTCCCAGCTCCCAGAGCCCAGGCTGAGCTGCAGAAGGCCTGAAGGGCAGCGTCAGGAGGCCAGCACAGCTTTGCCCCAGCGGGTGCTGCCCGTGGCCGTGCACAGGTCACCTGGGAGTCTGAGGACGTGTGGCGATGGTTCCGGGCGCCCCTGTGGTGTGGGGTCTGGATGAGTTCCCGGGGAGCTGCCGCTGGTCTTCTGGGGGAGGGCAGTGTGTCCTCCCATCTGCAGGTGCCGCTGACTCCCCTCTCACCTCGCAGATCATCCCCCCAAAGGAGTGGAAGCCCAGGCAGACGTACGATGACATCGATGACGTGGTCATCCCGGCGCCCATCCAGCAGGTGGTGACAGGCCAGTCGGGCCTCTTCACGCAGTACAACATCCAGAAGAAAGCCATGACCGTTGGGGAGTACCGGCGCCTGGCCAACAGCGAGAAGTACGTGTCGGCGCGCTGGGTGTCGGGGGGCCGCGAGGGGGCGGGTGGGGTGGGTGTCTGGGGAGGGGGGACCTGAAACCCCATCTCTGAGGTGGAACCACACCTTGACGGCCTCCAGACCCCCTAAAGTGGGGCCCTTGGTGGCTCCTGGCTCTGGGGGTGCAGATAGTGGGACATGGTGGGACTCACCCTTGTTTCCTGGCCCTGGAGCCTTCGCACACCCTCCTGTGACATCTCTGGTCCCATGGCACCTCCATGGGGAAGGGCTCCCTGACGCGCCCTCCCAGGTGCTCTTTCCTGGTTCATGCGCCGGCACGCTCTAACGCCTTCCCTTGTGCAGCACATTCCCCTGGGCTCCCCGGGGCGCCCGCGTCCCTGCTGACTCCTCCTTGTCCTCTGTTCCTCGAGCCTCCCTCGCTGGCCCGAAGGTGCGTGTTGCGGGCCGTCTCTTGGCTCTCAGACATAAGCCTCCTGCGGGGGCAGGGCGGTGTCGGCCTTCTCCTGCTGTCTTGGCCCCCGGGACAGGGCCGGCCTCTGGTCGGCACTGTGGTATCTGCGGAGCAGAGGGCTGAGGGGAACCCTCAGAGCCTGCGTCCCTCACCTGCTCCAGCTGTCCCCGGTGTGTGTTCTGACTTGGGCGCCCCAGGCCCTGGTGGCCGAAGAGATGGTAGGAGTGGGTGTCACTCCCGGGGGGCAGCAGCGAGATGGGGACGGAGAGCACGTCTCCAGCTGTGGCCCAGAGCGGTGAGCCCTATGGCCACGGTCACCGTGCTGTTCGCCAGGTACTGTACCCCACGGCACCAGGACTTCGATGACCTGGAGCGCAAGTACTGGAAGAACCTCACCTTCGTCTCTCCCATCTACGGGGCTGACATCAGCGGCTCTCTGTACGATGACGTGAGTATCCGGGCTCCCCCGTGTCGCTCCGGGGCACCAAGCAACACTGCTTCTTGATAGGCAGTGGAGGGAGAGGTGTGGGGATGGTGCTGTATACCGAAATAGGCGGTCACAGTGCCGTGGCCGGCTCTGCTGGGCATTCTGTCTGGGCTCTGGTGACAACCACGTGCCGAGTCTCAGGGTGAGGAAAGAAAGAATCCAGGTGTGTTTCTGATTTGCAGAATGCCGCCCCCCCCCATCTGAGCTCAGGTAGCCTGCACCTGACCTCCTGGGGGTCTCCTAATTCTCAGTTCGTCTCGTACTTTCCTCTCCAGTTGCTATCACTCTGTCTTTGGGAAATTCCGGGGCCCTGAGTTCTAGCCCCTGGGCTGGGCTGTGAGGGCTCTGGGGGTACCTGGGGCAGCGTAGGGGCCTCATGCTGGCCTTGGCCTGTCCAGGGACGCAGACCAGACCCTAGTGGCGACGTGCGGAGGCCCTGTAGGGGTGTTGCTATTCGACAGATGGGGGTTTGAGTGGGACCCACAGTTTTTTAGGGGACAGTTTATTAATATTTATGGGGCCTCTGGTAACTGTGGGATGAATCTACCAAGACTGATGGATTTCTAAGCTCAACCTGCCTCCTGTGTGGGTTCTGCTCTGGGCTCTCCCCGGGGTGGCTCCCCCTGCTGCCATCTCTGCCCTCTGCCCTGATGCCTCACTCTGAAGGTCATCTCTTGCTGAAACACTTTACCCGTTATCCATGCTCCTCGTGAGAGTAGCTGGGGATGCCCCCTGAGTCCTGGACTTTGGGGGGTTGGCATGGGTGGGAATAAGGCCCCCTCCTTAGAAGGGTCACGACCCTCCTGAACCCATTAGGACAGTCGGTGACTTGGCTTTTCCCAAAAGGGGTTGGAAGGACATGGGGATCCACTATCATGTGGATCCCAGCAGTTCGCCCACTTGGGGAGCCTGTCTCATCTATAGCCCACTGGCCTTCCAGCTTCCCGCTTTGTGCTGGGGACAGGTTTGTTCCTCTGAGATGGGCACCAGGGGCATGTCAGGCTCAAAGGGAGCTCACCCCTAAGAACCCGAGGGAGATGTGCTCGCCCTGGGAGGTCGGGGACTAAGCTGACTGCTGGCTGTTTTTCTCCTTCCTTGGACCTTGGTTTCCCTGTCCACCAGAATGGATACAGCAGGTGTATCCTGGACCAGGAGGTTTGGCTTCTCTCTGGGATGCTGAGCTCATCACTTGGTCTTGACCTGCAGCAACGGCAGGCGGCCACATGGCCCGGCCTCATTCTGCTGCGTGTCTGCCTGGAGGTGGCGAGGACAGGAGGACGGGGGCCCAGAGGCCCTATCGGCACATACGCACAATTAACATGAGGGGGCGCAGCCCAGTCTCTCACGCTGCCCCCAGCACACCTCAGCTGGCCTGCAGCTCACCCCGGGACCTTGAACTTTCCGGGACCATGAGCGGTTGCCCTGTGTATGGTTACAGACGCGTTCGGCGCCACGAGCCAGCTTGCCTCTGTGCTTTGCTCAAGGCTCAGAAATTCCCGCAGCAGACTGGGGGACCAGCAAGGCTGCATCCCTGGGCTTTCTGGGGCCCGTCTGGGTCCATCCACCTTGGGGGTGGCTGCTGGGCCTGTCCTCGTGAGAGTTCATCCACCTCGTGGGCCGCCTCCAGACGCCAGCGCTGCCGCTTCTCCCTACTTCTCTGCTGGCATCGAGGGCCTGCTGGCCCTGCAAGAAGGGGCCCAGCTTCCCAAGTCCCCCTTCCCATGGCAGGCCGCCAAGGCCTGGAGGGACCCATCGTGGCAGCCCCAAGTCAGGCCTCGCCTCTGACCCCATTCCAGCTGGGCTCGGGACATCTCCTTGAGGGGCTCCCAGCCGTGGGTGTTCCTGGGGGCTGCACCCCGGCTCTGCATGAGCATGAGGAAAACGACTTTCCTGGGGCCTCTGCAGGAGCCCTGTTCTTGATGTTTGTGACCTTCCGACCTCCTCCCTGCCTTAGGAGGGGCCTCGGGGCTCAGCGGCTGGGAGCCTTGTCCCTGTCCCCATCTCGTTGTCCCTGGGTAGGCCCCGGCCGTTGGTGCTCCTGATGTGGCCATAGTTGGGATGAAGCTCCGGTGCTCGAGGGCTGGTGCCGGGCAGCCCCATGCAGGCCTGCGGTTCAGCTTCCTGGACTCCGAATCGTGACTTCTAGGGAGGGAATGCGACCCTGCAGCTGCCAGGTTGGAAGAGCTGAAGTTTCTGGCTTGCATTTAGGATGAGTGGGACGTCACACACCTGTTTGTCTGACGGGCTGCCCTTTTCTACAGAGTTTTACGAAGTTAGTGCTTGTGGAGGTCGGTCGATCCTTTGTCCACTGTCTGACCGTCTCTTTTAAAGGAAGCATTATTGAGATGTAGTTCACACACTGCCCAGTTCCCCCCCGTGGAGCTAGCAATTCAGCAGTTTCTACTGTATTTCACTGAGTTGTGCAGCCAACACCACAATCAATTCCAGAACATTCCACAAGCCCCAAAAGAAGCCCCTTCCTCATCAGCAGTTACTCCCCATCCCTTCCCCAGCCCCCACGAGCCCCTCCCCGTCCATGGAGGAACCTGTTCTGGGCGTGTCACGCATGTGGACTCACACCCCAGGTGTCCTTCTGTGTCTGGCCCCCTGCCTGAGCATCGTGGGCTCCGGGTGCTGCCCTGGGACTGCGCGTGTGGCCGCCTCGCTCCTGTCTGCGGCCCAGTGACCTGCCCTGACGTGGTGGACACGTGTTAGCCGTTCACTTGGGTTGCTTCCACTCTCTGGCCACGGTGCGTCACGTGGCTGTGAACGTGCGTACACAAGTCTTTGTGTGGACACGTTTTCATTGCTCTCAGGCCCGTCCCTAGGCGTAGAGCAGCACTCCCCATGTGCTCATTCCACATTTACCTGCTGAGGAGCGGCCGGTGTTTTCCCTGAGAGCTCGCCCTGTGTCCCGTCCCCGGCAACAGAGCGTGTCTGAGGGCTCTGTTTCCTCCCCGTCCTCACTGACACCTGTTATGGTCTCTGCCTGCCCGTCCTAGTGGGTGTGGCGTGTTGGCACTGGGTTTTGGTCTGAGCCTTCCTGCGGGTTAGTGACGTTGAGCATCTTTGCACCTGCTTGTGAACCGTGTGTATTTTCTTTGAGGAGAGATGTCTTTGTAGGCCCTTTACTTTCTAATCAGCTTATTTGTTTTTCTGTTGTGGTTACATGAGGTTTTTAGAGAGGACACAAGTTTTTTACTTGATAGATGACTCATGTATGTTCTCCCTTTCTGTGGGTTTTCTTTTTTACTTTCTCGATGGTGTTTTTTAAAAGCGCATTTTTAATTGGGTGAAATCTGTTTTTGTTTTCCTTGAGTGCTTCTGATTTTGTGCTTGTGTTCTGGGCTTCTGCCAGGGGCTCGCCTCGCCAGGACCAACCGCTGGTTCTGGGACCTGTAACGGGGAGGGTCTGAGTGGGATGTGGGGCAGGGTGGGCTTGGGACGGAGAGAATGCCGACGCTCGCTCAGCATCTCCGTAGGCTTGGAGGGTTCTCCAGGGACCGGAAACAGATTGATGTGGATTTTATGAGCTCTCATGACAAGATGGGACCTGTCTGGGGCATTAGGAATAGATGAGTCCAGTGGGCAGGGATTTTGGCCTCGTTTCCCTGGTTCCGAAAGCCGTCCCTGTCTCTTCTGGCAGAAGGTCCTGGAAGGGCTGTCTGTCTGGCCCTTTTGCTGAGCTGGCCCCACTCCACGATTGTCTTCCTCCTTCCGTGTCATTGACTTTGAGGCACAGTAATTATTCACGACGAAGCCTCAGTCTTCCCCGCATGGCCTTCACTGCCTGGTGTGTATCCAGAGAAAGCCCTGCGTGGCCCCGTCCGAGGGGCTGGCGCGTCAGGGTGGGAGGAGCCCCCCGTGGGGTTCAGATCCTGGGGTGGGTGAGGCTCTGATGTGGACCAGGCTGGGGCCGGCCATGGGCTCTTGGCCCCCTGCGGTGGCCGCCCGGTAGCCTTCCTGTGCTCCCGCCAGGCCCCTGGGGGTGGCCCGCCACCAACCGTGTGTTCGCTGCCTTACAGGACGTGGCCCAGTGGAACATTGGGAGCCTGCGGACCATCCTGGACATGGTGGAGCGCGAGTGCGGCACCATCATCGAGGGCGTCAACACCCCCTACCTGTACTTCGGCATGTGGAAGACCACGTTCGCCTGGCACACGGAGGATATGGACCTGTACAGCATCAACTACCTGCACTTCGGGGAGCCCAAGTCCTGGTGAGCCGCCGGCCTGGCTGCGGGGGGCTGCCCGTGCGCTCTTCCGGGGCCTGTGAGTGTGCGGGCACCCTCGGGGGGCCCTCTGGGGACAGGCCCACTGGACAAGTCAAGGGGCTCTGGCTGCTTGCGACCCATTGGCTTGGCCCCTGTTGGCTGTAGGGGAATGCATGTCCCCCAAAATGTGCTTCTTGCTCCCTGGAGCTCGTGGTTTGCCCCTGTGGAGGTGGCATTTGCGGCGTGTCTGTCGTGCTGGAGACTCACTGGGGCTGTGGGCCCTGAGCCTCCCTGTGGCCTCCAGGTTCAGGGCTGGCCTCGGCAGCCGGCCCCCTGCTGTCAGGGCTGGAGCGGGCACGTGCCCTGAAGGAAGGGCACCCTGGGAGTGATGGGCCCAGCAGGCCAGGTCGGGCGTCCAGCGCCGTCCGTGTTCGGGGGCCCTTCCCATCCGCCTTCCGCGGGCGGGACAGCCGTGAGCTGCCTTGTGTGCAAGGCCACCTTTGTTCACTGCGGTCCCTAGCAGAGACTTCTCAGCTGGCCCTTTACGTCTGCTTGTCTCTTCCCAGCTGTCTAGAAGGTTCTGTCAGAGTGACCGTTGTGGCCCAGCGGGAGTGGGAGGGGGAGCAGGAGCCCCAGGAGCAGACTGTGGCCCTCCGGAGCCCAGCCGAGTTCTTCCGCGTGTGGAGATGGGGGCGGGGCCGGAGAGACCCCAGCTTAGTTGGGGACCCAGGCTGGTCCCCCGTGTGGCTGAGCCTGTGCCCACAGGTGTGGGGGGAGGCCGCCCTCACTCCTTTCAAACCACTGGGACCTCCTGGAGCCCTTTGCTACGGGAGGGTGGGAGCAGGCCCTCTGAACAGAGGGCTCAGAAGCCAGCAGAGGCCCCAGGGGGCAAGCCAGGCCTCCCAGTTCAGGCATTGGCTACGGGACCAAACTTGGCTCCCCTCTGAGGTGGCCGCAGTGGGACCCCGGCCCTGCTGTCTGGCAGGGGGCTCCTGCTCTGACTGCGGAGGGCTGTGGAAGCGCTGGGGATGAACACGGCAGGGGCTGCCTAACAAATGACCATACACCGAGAGGCTTAACACAGCACACGTCTGCTCCCTGACATTTCTGGACGTCAGGAGTCGACGTCACGTCGCTAGATGCAGGCCTGAGCGGGGCCCGTTCCTTCCAGAGTCTCCGGGGGACACCTGGCTCCTGCCTCTTCCTGGCCCGTGCCCACCCCACCCGGTCCTTACCGCCAGCTGTGCAGGGTGTGCCCATCTCTGCCTCCCTCTCGTGAGGGCCTCGTGAAGACGCCGGGCCCCCTGGGAGCCCAGGGTCACCCCCACCTCGGGGGCCTCGACTTCATCCCATCTGCAGAGGCCCTTTACTGTGTGAGGTGATACTGTTACAAGTTGTCATGGTGAAGCCGGGGATATCCGTGGGGCCGCCGTCCTGCAGGCCATGGGCCTGCTGACCTTTGCATTGTGCTGCCTTGTTACCTCCTGCGTCTGCTGGGATCCTGTTAGAATTCCACCGGCTGCCGCTTCCATTCCGCCTGTCTCTGTGGCTTTGCAGCAGCTCGGGATCATTGCAAGCTCTGGCTAGGAGGTGTTCACCTTTTAGGAAAAATTTAGAGAGAGATTGACGGGGTTGGTGATGCCTGCTGCACAAAGGCTTGACTCTCACACCCCATGCGGTCCTGAGCATGTGGGTGGAGGCATGTTCCGGTAGGCAGTGTCACCCTGATGCTGCCCGGGAGGGCCCGGTGATAGCTCGGTGATAGCTCGGTTACCCTGTCCCCTCCATCTCTGTGGCCAGGCCAGGCTGCAAGGACGTGGATGCCCAGGACTGCGCCCTGTCCCAACCCCACAGCTGTGAGAGGGCCCGGGGTGCAGCTTGTGCAGTGAGATGCTTGTGCCCCTTCCCTAGGGGCTCTGCCTGCTGGCTCCCAGCACTTGGCGTCCTCTCTGCGGGCGGGGGCAGGCTGAGTACGGGTAAGGAGCTTTTTGGTCCACAGGCGGGGGCTGTGTGCACGCGGGTGTGTGAGTATGAGCGAATGTGTGAGCGTGCATATGTATAAATGCAGGTGCATGCGTATGTGTTCCTGTATGTTTGTACGTGCGTGTTCGTGCGTGAAGGTGCTTGAGTGGGTGTGCGTATGGGTGCGTGTGTTTGTGGTAGATGAGTGTGTGTGTGCTGTGGTCCCAGCTCACTGGTCAGGATGGTTCCTACTGCTGGCCCCCCACCCCCTGCCCCTGGGCGGGGTGGAGGGGAGGGGCTGTCTCCACCCAGCACCAGGCCCAAGTCCCGGCCCCGCGCAGCTCCCCTGAGCACCACTAGGTGGCGCCCCGACCCTTCAGCACTGGCTGCCTCGCTCTGCGCGGGTGGCAGTCTCCTAGGTTCTTCCATCCTTTTTATGGACTCCTGGACCCCAGCAGTGTTGGTCCCAGAGGCTCCCTGGGAGAGGCAGCAGGAGGAGGGTGAAGACTGCCGGGGTGGGCCCCCCCGCGGTCCCACGTTTTGGCCCGGGTCTACTAGCCAGGGGGATCAGCACAAGAGAAAACCCACCTTTTCCTTAGGACACGGAACAAAACAAATAAAAGGAGCCCCGGCCGAATCTGGGCACATGCCGGCCAAAGGCAGGTTGAACTTTAGCTTTCGCCCTGCCTGAGGACGTCTTGGCCTTGGGCAACTCGGGGCAGAGTGTGAGCTCGTGGGGGGCTGCCAGGGTCGCAGGGAGGCAGCTGGGCCAGGCCAGTCCTGAGACGAGGTGTGGTGGGAGGTGAGGGGGGCCCTAGCTTTGAGGGAGGCAAGGAAGAGGGCACTGGGAAATGAGGGGTAGCAGCCCACGACTGACGGGGCGGCTAACAGGCAGGACATCTGGTTCTCTGTGCGCACTTTCTACTGCCAGTGGCTTGGGGTTCTCCAGGGTGCAGGCCCAGCACCCCTGTCCCCTGCTGTCCACCCTCCTCCTGCTTCTGCCCCTTCGCCACAACCCACTCCTGAGAGCCCTGGGGCAGCAGTTGGCAAGGCTGGCATGGGGCATGGCTGCGGCTCATCTGAGGGAAAGAATGTTCCGGAAGGCAGCTTGACCTTGGTCTTGGTTTCTGGTCCTGAAGGGGGATGGGATTGCACATGGGGTGCCTCGTGCCGAGTGAGTGTGGCCGGTGGGAAGAGGCTTCCTGGTGCAGTGGTGTGGGATCCTGCTGTCCAGGCTTCTCGCCCCCTGCCGAACTCCCTGCTCCCCCCGGCCCAGCAGCTCAGCTCAGGCACCATGCCCTCTCCTCAGGACCCGGGTGGGGGACGCCTCAGGTGTTGAGAGGGCACCCCGTGCTCATGCTGTGTGTGACGCTGGCATATCTCCCAATCAGATAGTGGACCCTGCGAAGGCGGGTCCCTTGGTCTTCCCCCTCCACCCCCATCCCGGGTCCCTAGCCCTCAGCTGGCGCCTCGTGCAGAGAGGGGGCTCCATGCCTGTCGGGGTCCTGGAGTGCCAGTGCTGTGTCCCTGAGAGCTGGCCCTCGGGGCTGAGATCCCTCTTGGGTGCCCCCGCCACCAGCCCAGGGGGTGGGTGTGACACCTCTGGTCCCTGGTCTGGTGGTCCAGGGGGACAGCACGCTGAGTGGCACCCTGGCTCCCCGCCCTTGGGGATGGCTCCCCGGTGGATGGCGCTCTCGTGCCTGTCTACCTGATCGTGTCACTCCTCCCGTGCCTCCGGCGTCTGCAGCAGCTTAATTGCCACCATTTCCGAGTATTTCGGTAGCCTGTTTTTTTTTTTAAGTGTCATCCTCAGGTTTACAGCATTTTACGAAACCTTCCCGGGCCTCTTGCTACTTTGGTGGCGTGATTGTGTGTCCCAGTGGTGTGAACAGCCTGGTGTCGATGAAAGCGTGGAATTGCGTCAAAAGGCCGGCGAGAGGCAGCAAGGCGCAGGATATCCGAAGCGTTTCAGTGCTTCAAAATCCCTTTTGAGATGGGGATTTAAAATAGACCTGCCGCTTGCTACTCAGCCCCTCCCCAGCCTTCCTGCGGCCAGTCGCTCAGCGAGGCCAGGAGCTCGAGCACGTGTGGGCCTGGGCCTGCGGGGAGGGCTGTGTGTGTCCACCCCGGTTCAAGCAGCTTGGACTGCCAGGGCAGTGCCGGGGTGGGGGGCATCCGCCATCCCAGGCCCCCCTGAAGCCCCTGGTGGCCGCTGAGCTGGAGGTGATGTCCCATGGCCCATCCCAGGACTGCTGCACTGGATGGCCCCGCAGCCCTTCCCTGCACGCCGTAGCTGTGGTGGGTCCCCGGCATTGTGAGCACATGGTGGGGTGATGTAAGATGGCAGGAATGGCACCCCCACCTGGCACGGCGTCTTGCTCAGATCTAGCACCGAACACAATGTTCCCGACAGCATCCCTTCCTGTTCTCTCTGGCTTCCTTGTGCCCTTGGGGTGGGTGCAGGGGGTGGTGTGGAGGAGGGAGAGTTGAGGGTAGATAGCCAACGTTCCCTGCAGGCCATTTGTCTGGGCCCTGACCCTGGCATCCTCTCGGAGTGGTGGGCACTGGTCCCCGGAGTTGTGTCTCTAGTGGTGGCTTTCTAGAGGCTTCCCCAGCCCCTCCCACCCTCCTGCTTCTGTTCTCCTGGGATGTGGTCTTTCAGATCTTCCTGGTGCCCCTCGGCGGGGAGCACATCCTCAGGTCCGCACGTGTGCTCACACGCATGTGCAATGCACGTGCGCTCACTTGTACAGGCTCCCTGCGTGGGGGCTGGGGGGAGAGGGCCTCTGGGAGCACTCCCACAGAGGGCATGGAGCCCCACCGCCCCCTGGTGGCGATGAAAGGGCCCTTCTAAGCAGAGTCTGGGGAGGGGATGGCGGGGAGGAGGATGGTACCAGAATGCTGCTTGTCTGACCGTTGAGAAGCCCAATAGAGCAGGGCACCAGGCGTGCTGAGAATTCTCCTTAACTGTGGCTGCACCTACAGTTTTTCTTTGCTGTTTTCCGTCAGGGGAGTTTCACAGGAGAGGGATGGACGGCCATTTTTTTTGCTGTCGGGAAGCTTGACTCCCAGCGGGCACAGCCGTCTCTGCCTGCACGTGGTGCCCTGGGGGCCTGTGTGCACGAGTGTGGGCACGCGTGTGCGTTTGCAGACGCGTGCTCCCTGCCGAGGGAGAGCGTGGTGGGTGCACCTGCTGGTCAGCTCCCCTGCTACCTGCGTGCAGGCCGCAGCATGGGGGAGAGGCTGGGCGCACAGGGCCCAGCACTGATGGGGCTGTTGCCCACAGAGGCAGAGCAAGGCTCTTCTGGGGAAAGGGGCCGCAGGGGCTGCTCTCTTGCCTCTTGGCTGTGCTTCTGCTTCCCTGCTGGCCTGCCTGAGGCTGCGGCCTTCCCGCATCCCTCCATCCCTCCGTTACTCCCTCCCAGTGAACCTCCAGGGATAGGCACCTGCCTCCCTGCCTCCCTCCCTCCCTCTCTTCCTTCCTCTCTCCCTTTCTCTCTGCCTCCTTCTGTCCCTGCCTTCTTCTTGGTGTTCGAAGCAGGCTCCCCAGGCCTGGCTGCAGGGGGCACTGCTGGACCACAGTGCCTAGCCCCGCAACCTGAGGGCCTATGCTTAGTTCCCAGGGAACTTGGGGCTGAGCGGCCCCAGGGGTGGATGGAGCCAGGTGAAGCTGCCTCGGTGGCAGCCCCCAGGCGCTTGTGGAGAGGGCCAGCACCTGAAGGAGGTGGCGCCTGGAGAAGGCTTGGGGACCATGGCTTCTGAGCACCTGGCCCAGTGGGGACCAAGATCTCCATTTCCTGACTCAGGCACAGCCTCTCATGCAGCGACCAGAGGAACTGCTCCTGGTGACTGGAGAGTACCCGTGGCGGCAGGGAGCGCCTGGCCTGGTGCTGATATGAACGGAGATTGGTAGGAGCCTGACTGCTTCACAGAGTGGGTTTAATGACTCAGTTTCCCTGTACTGTGTCCTGTCACCGCACAAGATGCGGAAGGGAAATAGACACTTTTCCTCCTCCCCCCACTTCCCACTCCCTGGACCAAACCCCCATTTGGGCATCTGGGGACAGAGCCCCGTGGCAGCTCAGTGTGACCTCCATGCCTGGGGAGGCTTCTGCCAGAAGGAAGGCTGTCGTCTGGGCCTTGTTACCAGGCTGGGGGACCCGGCCAGGCTCCGCGTGCCTCAGCTCCAGGTCCTGCCTAAGGCTGCGGAAACAGCAACAGAAGGAGTGTTTCGGGGTGGGAAGCCCCCGCTCAGAGCAGGCTCCCGCCAAGGGAGGAGGTGTCAGAACCGCGTGATTAAAAGGGGACAGAGAAGGCGTTGGGGAGATCACTGGGTGCGTGAGTCAGCTCAGAGGGCCGCGGAGTCCTGGATCCTGCTCTTGGGGCCCCATGACCGTGCCTCCCCGCGTGCCCACGTGGGTCTGCAGGGCCTGCCGCTGTAGCTAGAGTGCAGTCTCACCCCACACGCCACTGGTGGAGCTTCCTGGTGGGGCGCAGCCCCCTTCTGCAGGAAGATGGCCGCTGTCCCAGGTGGCCAGGTGAGGCCCCCCAGTGCTGAGCTAGACCCCCCGAGGCCCAGCTGCCGGCCTTTTGGTTCTGGCTCAGAACATCTGCTGCCTGCCGCTGGGCTTCCCTGCTGGATGCGTGGGGCTGTGGGCAGGCAGGGAGTACCTTCTTGGTCCCCCTTCCAGAGTCTCCTCTATGGACAGGGACTGTGGCAGCAGCCGCAGAGCTGAATGTCCTTTGTTCTGATGTGCCTGACCTGTGTGCCTGCTGTCCCCTCTAGGGGGCAGGCGTGTGTGTCGGGGTGCACAGGAGCTTGTGGGGATGATGGCCAGGTCAGACCCCCCACCCCGGATCCCCTCCCGGCTTCACAGAACCCTCGCCCGACTTCTGGATCTGAGCCACAGGCGTTCTGCTTGTCAGGCTCGTGTAGTGCAAAACCGGAAGCTAATTTCAGCACCAGAAAATTAACTCCTGATGCCGGTGAGACCTTCGCCTCCCAACCCAGGCCATCAGGTGTCACCAGACCACAAGAGTGGGATTGCGTCATTAGTCACTGCAGCGAATACGACTGGCTGTTTCGGAGAACTTGCACGGCGTGGTGCTGCGCAGTGTGTATTCTAGATCATTCCATTTGTCTGATTCCCTTCTTTCGGCATCACACGCCGGAAAGTCTAATCTTGCCCGGAGGTGCTCTGGCAACACCTGACCACGTGTCACGTGAGAGCACGGGCTGCCCGCCACTGCGTGGGGATCAGAGGACCCCGGAAACCTGGTGTGTGTCAGGGCACCCACCCCCCCAGGGGCTCCGCTTGGCGGGCGGCGGGATCTGTGCCAGTGGGCTGGCTCCTCGCCTCTGGCGGCGTGCTGGCGGGAACAGACACAGTCGATGTTTGTTCAGGGAATGCAAAGTGATTTTAACATCGTGCTAAGCAGAGGAAGGTCAGCCTTCTGCTAAGGAAAAATTTCACCATATGCTGTCCTCAAAAAACCAGGGAGAGGGAGCGGGGGCTTTTCTGGTATTGTGGATGGCCTGACGCCTCGCCATGAGCCTGGACGGCGGGTAGCACTGTGGCCGGGGTGGGGGTGGGGGTCACAACGGCCCCAGGCAAACGCTCGGCCACGAGGCGCTCTCCTTGTGCCTCCCGTGGTTGTCCTGGGCCTCTCTACCTACCGTTTTGGCGGCACGCTGTCTTTTGAGAAAAGACGTTGGTGTTTAGAACTGTTTTAGATTTATGGCAACCCTGAGGAGCTACTCCAAGCGCTCCCCGCTTCCCGCCTCCCCCCACCGATTCCCCACTGGGCTCTTCCGTCGGGCTGGGACCCTGTTGCAGTTAACGGACCCGTGTCGACACATTCTCAGTAGGCAAAGTCCACAATTTATTCCCATTTCCTCGGTTTCCCCCAGTGCCCCTTTCCGTCCCAGGACCCTGTCCCAGGATCCCACGTGACACGGAGTCGTCCAGTATCCTGGGGCTCCTCCCAGCTGGGACGGGTTCTCAGCCTTCCCTGGTGTTCAGTGCCCCTTGATAGTGACGTGGAGGACGCGGCAGGGGTTTTGTAGGAAGACCACGCCCGGGATTTGTCTGGGGCTTTTCTCACGGTGAGGCCGGGGGGATGGGTTTGGGGAGGAAGACCCCTGAGTCAGGGGCCCTTCTCCTGACGCCATCTCCAGGGGGTGGGGAGGGTGTGCCGTCACCATAGCTTGTCACTGTGGACGTTGGCCTCGGTCCCCTGGCCGAGGTGGGCGGTCAGGTGTCTCCCCTGCAAAGTCACTCTTCCCAGTGTCATGCTGTTCTATTTGGAGTATACTCTTAACAAACAAACAAACAGGACGCCTGGGTGGCTCAGTGGGTTAAAGCCTCTGCCTTCAGCTCAGGTCATGATCTCAGGGTCCTGGGATCAAGACCTGCATCTGGCTCTCTGCTCAGCAGGGAGCCTGCTTCCTCCTCTCTCTCTGCCTGCCTCTCTGCCTACTTGTGATCTCTCTCTGTCAAATAAATAAAATTCTTAAAAACAAACAAACAAAGAAACTTCCACTGTCAGGAAAGGGAAGAGAGCAGTGAACAGAGCAGCCTCACGCCCAGTGCCCACAGTGGACAGATGTGAGCATCCCGGCGCCCTTCTGGTCGGGGATTTTTTATTTTTTATTTTTTTAAGATTTTATTTATTTGTTTGACAGAGCACAAGCAGGCAGAGCGAGAGGGGGAAGCAGGCTCCCCACTGAGCAGGGAGCCCCATCAGGGCTCAATCCCAGGACCTTAGGATCATGACCTGAGCCAAAGGCAGCTGCTTAACTGACTGAGCCACCCGGGTGCCCCTCTGGTCAGGGATGTTTGCTCTCTTTTGTTCTTCTAACCTCAGGTGGAGGTGGTTGGTTTTTAGTTGCTGTGTGACCAGCCAGCGGGCACGCGGCCTGCATTTCTTTGCTCTTGGTTCTGTAGGTTGGAACTGAGGCATGGGCCAGCTAGTTCCTCAGATGAGGCTCTCAGAGGCTGGAATCGAGGTGTCGGGCAGCCCCAGGGAAGGTCTACCCCTGGTCTCATCTAGGTTGTTGGCAGAGCTCTGTTCCTTGCAGTGGTAGGAGCAAGGTCCCACATTCTTGCTGGCTGCCAGCCCCAGGCTGCTCTTGGCACCTAGGGGTCACCCAGGGCTTGCCATGTGTCTCCCTCCACCCTCAGGCCAGCCTGGGAACCCCTCCCACTGGTACATCGGACTTGAAGAAGCCCCACCTTTTGAGGGCTCACCTGCTTAAGCCAGGCCCACCCAGGCTAATGTCTATAGTAATCGCGATATTAGGGTTTCCTGAGGTGGGAACTTAGTTATAATGGCAAAAACCCCTCACAGCAGCACCAAGAGAACATTTGAGTTCTGTAGGTCCTTCTACGTGTGTCTGTGGCCCCGGGCCATGTGGGTGAACGGTGGCCGGATCTGAGCGCCATACAAATAGACTTATTTGTACCTTGCGTTCCCACTGGGAGTTGGGGAGGAAGATGCACCCTGTTCCGTGTGGCGGGAGTTCCTTTATTTCTGTGGCTGTAGGGTTTTCTGCGGTGCGACTCCGCCTCCATCTACCCCACTGCTCCCGGGTGATGGGCGTCTGGGCTTCTCCCGAGTTGGGCTAGCTGTGCACGCCGCTGTAGCATTTTCATCTGACACTTGTGAACGTCACCTGTTACTACATGTGGGGATGCGCTGAGAAATCCTGACAGTGGGGGCCGCGGGGGATGCTTGGTGCAGCCCTGCGCCTCCCCCCTCCCTGCTCAGGAGAGGCACAGGCTGACCAGACACCCGTTCAGGGCCGCAGAGCTGGTGGGACTGGGGACCGTCCCGCCTTCCCTGCCACGGCTCTACTCGATCCTCCGAATGGGGAGGGGGTGGCCTGTCAGCCTTGGCGTCCAGGTGTGTCCTAAGCGGCAGAGGTGGCCCTGACTTGAAGGTGTGGGAGGGCAAGGACTCTTTTCTCTTCTTTTTTAAAAAAATATTTCATTTATTCATTTGACAGAGAGAAATATCGTAAATAGGCAGAGAGGCAGGCAGAGAAATAGAGGGAAGCAGGCTCCCCAGTGAGCAGAGAGCCCGATGCGGGCCTCGATCCCAGGACCCTGAGATCATGACCTGAGCCGAAGGCAGAGGCTCAACCCCCTGAGCCACCCAGGCGCCCCAAGGACTCTTTTCTTAGAGAGTCCCCAGAACGGTTCCTGAGTCAGGCCCTGCGGAGCTGGAATCGAGGCTGGCGGGTCCCTCAGGAGACGGAGAGGGGACTGCGGGGACCCAGGCTGGGAGACACCAGCTGTCTGAAGTGTGTGGCTTCGGCGGAGGTCACCCTGGGTGTCCAGGTGGTGCAGGATGGGGAATGTGTTCCAGAAATTTTGATGGGCAGCACAGGAGGCAGTGCCCAGGCTTCTCTTCCCCTCTTGCTGGCCAGTGCCTGGCGCATGGCCACAGTTCCAGCCCCGGAGCCTGCGATCATTGTCCAGCCGCAGGTGCGGGACGGAAGGGAGGGGGCGGGTGCCGAACAAAGGTGGTTTTGTGCATCGGCTCACATCCTGATGGAGTGCCAACCCTGGGTCCGGCACGAACCACACCAGGATTGACACGCCCTGTGAGGATGGGAGCTCACGGTGTGGCCCCATACCCCCAGAGCAGGCCCAGGCTGGGCGGTGGCCAGGCACCTCCAGACAGGGTCAGGGAAGCCTGTGGGGCTGAGGCCTATGGGAGGAGCAGAGCCGGGCAGTCCGTGGAGGGGGGCCCAGAGGGAGGGCGGGCGGCCAGGCCAGGGATGTGGGACCGTGGGGACGGGAAGGTTGGTGGTGGATGGGTTTTTCCCCTCAGGCACATCGCAGCAAGAGGATGGGTTGGCTGGGAGGGTGGGCCCGGGGCTGGGACCTGGGGGCCCCAGGCCAGCAGGTTCTACGGGTGCTCTCCTGCTCCCCTGGGCGTCCTCATCTTCTGTTCCCTGCCGCTCGCAGACGTAGACATCGCGGGCCTGACCCATCACCCCACCAGCTTGGTCTGGCAGGAACTGAGGGCCCTTCACTTTGGAGTCCTCTGTTCAGAGAGTGGTAACGTGCACCGGCGGAGATCAAGAGCCGCAGGGGTTTGGCCGTGGGGCGGCCTGCTCCTGGGCCAGAGGGCAAGACCAGTAGCTCAGGTCCTCTCTCTGCCTGGCCCTCTAAGAAACTGTTGCTTCCTCTGTTGGAAATGTTGCCGCTGGGCATGAATTCCCATCCTGAGATCTTCCCACCCAGCAGCGTTGGATCACGAGCTGTGTGAGCCGCCGAGTCTGCGGCTGGTGGCGGGGACCCCCTCCTCCTGCTGCGAGACAGGCCAGCCAGGCCAGGAGTTGCTCCTCCCACCCCCCCCACCCCCGGCCTGGTACTGTAGACGAGCCATCAGAGATTCGGGGTCTGCGTGCAGGGTCTGGTTTCCATGGCAAATTTCTTTCCTGCTAGTGAGCTTGCTGTCGGCAGATTTCAGCTCCTCTGAAGGGAGAGGCTTGCAAAGCTGTTAGGAGAGTGAGCGAGCGAGTCTTTGTCAACTTTGCTTAGAAACCTGCCTGGGGGGGGGCTGGGGGGCTCAGCTGGTTAAGCGACTGCCTTCCAGCAGCTCAGGTCATGATCCCGGAGTCCCGGGATCGAGTCCCACATCGGGCTCCCTGCTCAGTGGGAAGCCTGCTTCTCTCTCTCTCTCACTCCCCTTGCTTGTGTTCCCTCTTTAGCTGTGTTTCTCTCTGTCAAATAAGTAAATAAAATCTTAAAAAAAAAAAAAAAAAAAAAAAACCTGCCCGGGAATGGGCTCCCCTTCACGCTGGCGCCACAGAGGGAGGCAGGGCGGCCTTGGGGCCTTAACTGGAGTGGGGCAGGCACTGCCCGGCGGTGTCACTGAATGAGACCTGTCGGCGGCCCTCCTTCAGCGCTCCCCCCACCCCCCTCCCACCCCCGGCTCGGCCTGCCAGCTCCCGCCAGCCTGGTGCTGAGCTGGGCCGACTCTGCCCAGGCGTGAGCGTAACCCTCCCCGGAGCGCAAGTGCCCTGGGGCTCTGGCCTCCTGGACGGTGTGCTGAGCCTCGGCCTGGCCTGACACAGGGAAGCCGGAGCCCCCCGGTGTAGGGGTGCTGTAAGCCGAGCGCTCTGCAAAGCCAGCCCCACAGAGCCACCTCTGGTCACCAGGGGCCTCACTGTCAGAAGTGTGTCCACACAAGGTCTGTCGGCCTTGCTGTCCTTGGGGGTGTGTGACGGTGAACGTCCATGTGTCCAGGACACGGGAGATCACTTTGGCAGACCCGAGCCTCCCCTGATGTTGAAGATGGCCTCCTGGCTGGGAGCCCCTCCCAGGCCCCCAGCGGTGCGCTGCCACGACCTGGGCTCATGCTGCTACGGGTTTGGGCGGCTGACATGGCCTGTCCCAGTTCCTCCCGGCTGCAGGCGACAGGGGACTGCCATCTTTGGCTCCGTCCCTTCCGAGTTCTCGTGCTCTCACAGACCTGTCTCTGTTCTTGCCTATTCATAGTGCCTGTGCGCTTCAACGCAGGCACATCGGGGGCCGCCCCCGGAGGAGCTCGGAGGGCTGGGGCAGCTGGCCTGTAGGCCGTGGGCACAACGGGAGGTCACCTCCAGCTCGCTTTATGAGCAGAAATTCAGGCCAGTTCTTCAAGGGGGAGACTGGGAGGCGTCGGGTCAGCCCCATGTCCCCACACACTGGTCTCCCTTCGCTGCTGTGCCGTGCCTGGGTGCTCTGTCCTCGGTGCCTGCCTTTGGGAGCCTCACCTGAGATACCCCCCCCCCCCCCCGCCGCCTGACTGCTTCAAAAACATCAAAAACAAGCATGCACGTGACTTGGCATTTTCGGTCCTGTCCTATAACAAAAATAATTTCCCAGGTCTAAAATAAACCAGGGCTTGGGATCAGATGCCTCCAATTCAGCCTTTAATGGCAGGCTCGACGCCGCTCACCTTGTGAAACCTCTCTCTTAATTAACATGGGCTGGCTATGTGTGAACCAGGCACGGAGGGGCGCCCCCCCCATTCCCCAGTTCCTGTGGGGGTGGTGCTGGGTCAGGCAGGGGCCCAGGGCTCTCTGAAAAGCCTTGGCATCCCATCCCACCCATGACACCCCTTTGTCTCCATCCAGTAGGCCTGTTCATTTGGCACCCTCTTGCTGTGGTCATCCCATTGGAGACTCCCAGTTTTCACTGTTTATCTCCTGTGTGCATTTCAATAAAAATGTCATTATTTGAAATCCTTGACACTGCTTGCACCAGATACCGAATTCCATCGCCTATTGTCCCGTAAAGTGATCCATGAGAGATAAAACCACTGTGGCTCAATAAGGCTCTTTCCTTGGAATAAGTCACCCTGGTCCTCGGCCGATCCTATCTCCCCAGCAAGTGTTTGTACTCATTGCATAAAGGGGCCCCAGCGCCGGCGCAAATAAGGGAGGCTGCCTCTCCGCGGAATGAGGTTCCTTGGAAGTCAAGATGGGATTTCTCACTAGAAATTGGGCAGGCGTCCATTTGCCGTCAGACAGTTCCAGCGCCCACTCTGGGAGGGGGCTGTGCGGTCCCGGCTGAGCTGCCCGGTGCAGCGGTGACTGAGAAGGGCTGCGCAGGACTCTCCCTGGGCTGGAGGAGCTTGGAACTGCGCTCTGGTTTCTCTCCGGACTGTCTGGGATAGGGTCCTGGTGTCCCCTCCGTCCCCAGGCCAGGCCATCTCTCCCCTTCCAGGTGGACTGGGCTGGTGACAGCTCTTCTTCCTCCCATCCCAGTGGCCGTGGGGACCCCAGGCTATCTGTCTGTGCAGGTCTTTGCACCCCTTCGCTTGGGCTTTAAAGGCAAGTCTGTCTGCCAGATCCTTTTTCTAACGTCTCTTATTTCTCCAGACCATCTGCCACCCCGTGTCACTTTTACCTGAGCTTCTTTAACACTCCCCCCAGTGCGATAAGGCCCCCCTGCCCACACCCAGCATAGAGCCCCTACCACACTTGCGTCCTGAAGTCAGCCGGCCCTCAGGTCAGGTCACGAGCTGGTCCCCCTACCTCGTTCACTGAGGGACTGGCTCACAGGTAAGGGGGCATTCCGATACGCGTCTGGGGCTCTCCCGCCCTGCTCAGAGGCAGTGAGTGGCCGCGCGCTTAGCAGATCAGATGGTGAGCCTGTCAGTAGTGAGCACACGCCCAGGGGCATGTTTGGCCTCCTTGGTGGGGAGGAGCTCCTGCTTCTGGAGCACAGGTGGGGGCAGAGCGACCCCAGTGGGCTTCGTGGCCCGCTGTGAATGTCTGCCTGGAGCGCTGGACACCAGGCTGTCCTCCCGCCGACTGTTGTGCTTCCTTACTGGAATGCCTCATTCTGTTGTTGACCAGCTTGTTCTTAGCTTTCCCAAGTTGAACATTGTGTTGTTTATAAAAGAGTTTGTCACCTTGGTAGCACATCTTTCTGCCCATGGGTCCTGTCCCTGTGCTTTAGTAAAAGAGTTTGTCTCTTCCCTTCTAATTGCTACTGTCCTTTTATCATTTCTCTTGACCTATGGCAGTGGCTGGCATCTTCGGGGTGCTGCTGGGGGGTGCTGGGATAAGGGGCAGCTCACCTTGCTGCCGACCTCCCAGGCTGCCTCTCCTGCCTCATCACGGGAGGTCCCTCCCAGTCCTCGCTGGCCAACAACTTGAATACTGAGTGGCTTGGAATTTGTTACACAGAGTTTTATTTGTTGGTTTTGCAATGCTGGGGATTACAAGACATACACTTCAGTGTCTGATTTTCTAAGATTTTATGTAGGACTTTGCAGCTGTGTGAGAATGGCCCAGTGTTTTCCTGTGTGTCTTTGTCCTGTGTTGGTGACAGGGTTTCCCGTTCATTCGTTCATTCATTCTTTCTTTCTTTGAAAAATATGCCAGATTTGTGGAAGGAGTTCAGTAGCATCTGGTCTTCCTCTCTGTTTGGTAGCCATGTGCAGAAGCAGGCACAGCCCTTTAGTGTGAAGGTTTTGTGGGGCTCTTAGTAAAACCACCAGGCCTGAGAGGTTGTCCGTAGGTTTCCAGTTCTTCTGACACGGCTTATGTTAACCTGGTGGACGCCCTGGTTCAAGGCCCAGAAGACACCGAAGAGTCAAGTGTACCTGTGGCCCTGAGCCCAGAGAGTGGGACAGGGACTGACTCACCACTCCCATGTCCGTGGGGCTGGGCCGTTGCCAATAGCCTTATTGAGGCACAACTTACCTGACATGTGTGAAACGCTGGACACAGAAGTCACCTGATGTGCTTGGACATTTCAGTAAATCAAGTTCCTGGGGCTCATCTCAGGGGTCACCAGATGAGGGGTGACCACTCGTGACTGTTTCTGTGGGCCCTCCTGCCCCACTGACCACACAGAGGTGGTACCCTGGCAGCTGGGAGGCGTGTGGGGCGGCCTGTTCCGTGACTGAGTTGTGCTGGCCCGCCCACACCGAGGCGCCGTGTGCCGGAACTGCCCAGCCACCGTGCGGCGAGAGCGGGCACGGGCTGTGGGCCGAGGTGGGGCTCTGTGTTGGGGGAGTGCAGCAATAACGGCTTTTCCGCGCACCCAGCACGTGGGGGCCCCAGTGGGGCTGCTGGCACTTGGCCCCCTGGGCTTGTGCGGGCGGCTGGCTCGCGCCAGGTGGCCTCCAGCTTGACACATGGTCTCAGCACTTCCAGTAGCCTCTGCCTTCTTGTTTCTGTTGCCGTAATTATAGCATGTTAAATGGCCAGGGGCCTGTCTGCCCAGGCCTTGTGCACACACTGTGAAATTAACTTCCTCACCCTCCAACACATTTCAGGCTGAGCTGACATTTCCAGAGGGCTCCTGGCTAGACCCCTGCCCTTGGCACACGGTCCTCAACAGAGAGAAAGGCTGCAGAGATGAGCCTTCTCATCACGACACCTGGTCGCCAGGAGCCTCGTTCAGCGGAAGCCTGTCAGCCTGGGCAACTGTCACTGGCAGAGAGTTGCATGAGTCTTGGGGGAAAAAAAAGAAAGTCGGTGTCCGGTGTTGCACGTCCTGACTCCAAGCAGGACGGTTCCCGGGGGGGAGCCCAACGGGGGCTGAGGGGCCTCGCAAGAAGGGCAACTGGGGCTTTGAGGGCCTTGGACCCCAGCAAGTCTTGTTACCCTTGCAGCGGGCAGGAGAGTGTACTATAGAAATGCTGCTCTCCTGGCAAGGGACCCGAGTTCACCTGTGATAGCGCCCTGCAGCCTGGGGCAGCTAGCACGTTTGAGGAGCCCAGGGGGTGGCTGGCCAGCGCAGCTCCTGGGCTCTGTGGGGTGGGTGGGATTCCTTCTGCCGGAGTCTCACGAGCGTGGGTTCTGCTGGTCTGAGTCAGCAGTCCCTCTGGCATCACTGGCCCATGGCCCGGGAGAGGCAGGACAGAGGCAAGCCCCCCAGGAGTCTTTCTGAGGTTCCATGTGGCTGTCCACTTAGGGGGCATGTGGGCAACGGCATGCGGGATCCTGGGGCTGCCCGGGGTCAGCTGGGCACACGGGTGCCATGGTGCAGGCACCCCAGTGCCCTTGTCCAAGACATCCTGCCCCCCCCCCCCCGCCCCGTCCCTAGCCAGGCAGCTGCAGGCAGGCACTCAGGCCTCTGGCTAGAGGGGACCTGCATGGCCCAGAGCCCTGATGCTCATCGTCATTGTAACCAATGGCTCCTGAGCAGGTCCCTGCTCTCCAAGATGGTCTGTGCTCCTCTGCATGACACACTCATTTAATTTTTAACTCACAAGGCATTTGCTTATTTATTTTCATTGTTCTTGATAATAATTCTAAGCCATTAGAGGGGAAAATTATATTCAAAAATGCTGTTTCACACTTTATTTGTTTGATGATTTAGAGCGATAGAAAATAGCACATTTGCTGGCTTTTATAGTCTGATAATTATTCACATCCATCAAGCCATTCTAGGGGAATAAACAAAACACCAAGAAAATGACACTATTAATAGCGTCCTCCGTGATGGACAGGAAGACTTTTCCTGGGCCGGTGGGTCAGTAAAATAGCCTGTCCCTTGGCCGCAGAGGACGCCTCTCCTTGTAATTACCCAGCCCCGTCTGGCCCTGCAAGCTGCCCGGAGTCACAAGCCCTGGGGTGTCTCTATTAGGCCCACCGGGTCTGTTGTGATGTGTGCAGGAAGAGGCCTCCTCTCATCCGGGACCATGCAGGGTCCCCGAGATGGCTGTGCCACCAGTTTGACTCAGGCCTGGCCTCCGCAGGGCCGGCGGTACCTCCTGCCCTCTGGCCTCAGTGTTGGAACCAGAGCATGGGGCTGGCCACCAGCACAGCTCTCCAGCCTCCAGGCCGCGCCCGTCGAGGGGTCTTAGGGTACTTAGGGTAGAATGTTCAAAAGCAGAAAGAACGTGCAGAAGGGGCAGGGCTGGTGAAATACAGAGATATGGACCCAAGTGGGACACTGGAGAAAGTTCCAGACTCCTGCCCAGCCGACCTCAGGACCAGGACTCACTGTGTGTCCATGTCATGGCTGATGCTTCAGACTGCCACAAGCAAGGAGTCCAAGCGACCCTCAAGGGTGGCCGTTCCTCTTGCAGCCTTCCCCGTCTCCCCTCCCCCAGCCCCTACATTCCCCATTTCTGCTTCTGCTCTCTGAAGCCTTCATTCAGTCTGCTCGCTCTCTCACGGCCCCCAGGTTTCGGGGATCGCTCTGCCCACTTTCTTTATCCAGCTTTTCCAGATTCTTCCACCGTGACTTGGGTGCTGGGCCTTAGACTGGAATGAGGGCCAGCCAGGTGCAGCCCGGGCCTGGGGGAGGAGCACGCTGCCCAGTGCCATCTTGGGCTGGGATGTGGCTGGCCCTGGGGGAGGTGTTGGGCTGTTGGACCAAGGGGATGGCATCTGGGCCAGTGGCTAGCCCTGCCCGAGGGGTTTCCTGACACTGGCGGAGAGAGGGATGGGGAGAGCCAGGGGAGGTTCTGAGAGGGTGCTGGGCTGAGCAGGAGGACAGAGAGGGGCCAGGGGCAGGCCACCTGCTGGCCACTTGGAACGGATTGGACCAGAGCACCTGGGGAGGCTGGCTGTTGGAGGACACTGTGCAAAAACCCTTTGCCACCGGGCGACTGGGCAGCACGTCCAAAGGGGTTTGCAGGCTGGCCAAGTGCACCGAGTTTGGCCGTGGTGTTTGACCTTGTGGCGGGGAAGGAGGTCCTGGGGAGCGAGACAAATTGCCCCATGTTGGTGACCAATAAAACCGACTCTGTTTTATGTTCCCAAGAACTGACTTGCTAATGGCCAGACAGATGCTCCTGCCTCCGGGGCTGGTGAGCCGACACGCTGCACCCAGATGGCTGCATGTCCTCCTCTCCTCCCAGAGCTGACCTGAGAGTCAGGAACACCCCCATCCAGAGGTGTGATGCTGGATGGGGCTGTGGCCATGGTGACAAGGCTCTGCTGTAGGGGCCCCATGGGGTCTGGGGGCACTTTTCTCCTGGGGCAAACGTCTGTCCCTGTTGGGAGGGTAGCTGCCTCTGTAGCCAGCTCCCCTGGGCCTCCATTGCGGGGGCCCTCGCAGGGCATCCAGAGAGCCGTGGCGTGGAGAGAGGGCTCCATGGGAACCTATAGCCTGTAGGGCTGGAGTCTGGCGAGGAGCCACACAGATGGAGCCCTCACTGACCTTCCTCCTTTGGACTGGCAGCCGAACTTGCTAGGAGCTGTGTGTCAGAAGGACTCACGCCTTGGTTCTGCTTGCTTTCCACTGAGATCTGAGACTGCATCTTGCCGAGGCCCCGGAGGCTGGGGGGGGGGGCACATCGCCAGTGCGGGGCTTCTCGGCACCCTGAGGCTGTCGCTGGGTTGTTCCATGTGACGCAAGGGCAGTTTTCTCTTGGCCAGAAGTCCCTGTGGCTGTGGGCTTCCTGTCGCCCTCCCCACTTTGTAATCCCTCCAGGGGCGCCTCTTCTGAGGCCCGGCCTGCGTCCTGCAGCCTGCTCTTTCCGATAACAGAGGAGCCACGTTCCAACGTATTAAACTTTTAACATCCACCAGATTCAATTAATCTTATCTTTACAACTCCCAATTACAGGCGGTAATTAAGTGAAAGCAGCATTGTAGACTTGGGGCGTTGCATTAATCATCACAGCCTTGGAGCCTAAATTAGTTCCTCCCATCCTCCGGCATCTTCCCGGAAGGACTGGAAGGTTTCATTTCCTTGTTTGGGGAAGGGGGGACCTTAATCCCACAAAGGTGCTTGGGATTGGGATTAACTTTTATCATCCTATGTAAGTGATAAAAGGCTGTTTAAGGAAGAGTCACCTCATCTTTGTCCAGACAGTGGAAAATTCTCCAGCGACGACAGAATCGAAGGTGCCGGGCCATTTCCTCCAGGGCCCTGCAGTGTGCCTAGAAACTAATTATTTTTATCCTGGTAGATTAGAGACCGCCTTATCTCCTGCCCCTGGCCCCTTTTATTTTATTAAAAAGCAGTAATAACCCTCTCGATTGGAATGGACTGAACCAGCGGCAGAGTCTGGGCCGGCTTCCCCATCCTGGGCTCTTCCCATCCTGTCTCCCGCACTGAGAGGGGGAGGGGGGAGGATGTGCCGTGCTGAGGGGGAGGAGGGAGGATGTGCCGTGCCGGGTGCCCGGACGTCTGACTCGTTCTAGAACTTGAGGTGTGCCTGTGGACGCGGGGTGGGTTGCTGTCTTCGTGCCGTCCCTGGGCACTGTGGGGGCTGCCCCTAGCCCCATCCCCTCCACGCCAGGAGCACCTTGTCCTGCAGTCATGACAACCACCGATGTCCCCAGACACGGGCCCGAGTCCCATGGAGGCAGGATCACCCCTGGGCGAGAGGCGGGGCCCTGGGGTGCTGTAGTAGCTGTGTCCCTTCCTTCTCGGGACAGACAGATGGCCTGTGCTCAGTGCTTGGTAGCATTGAGGAGCCACACTCCCGTCCTGTGCTTGAGCACGGAGGTCTTCACCCAGCCAAGTCTAGCGTGTGTGCCCGCTGGGGTGGGGCCCATCACCTCCTGCCCAGGTTGTGCCTCAGGGAGAGGGCCCCTGCTGTCTGGCACAGCCCTTAGTGGAGTGGAATGTCCCTCTGGCTTATCTGCTTGCAAACTTACACCTTCCATCTTTCTGATTTCTGATGGAGCCCCAGGAATCTTTCAGATGTAAAATATGTAAAACTAACACTTAGGGAGTGGTGACAAATGAAGTGTTTCTCATTCCTGAGGCTTCTTCCCAGGTGGCTGCTGGGACTGGGGAAGTGGGAGGCAGGAGACCATTGAGGGGGTGCCCCGCCCCCCCACTCCCACAGCTCCGATCCAGGGCTCACTTTTTTAGGTTTGGCTTTTTAAGCATCATGGAGGTTTAGTGCTGCTGAGTGGGGAGTGTGTCCAGCCTGGTGTCCAGGGAGACTGTGGCCATGTGGGTTCCTGCCCTGAAGCCCTTCCGCTGCCCTTCACCGTCCTCACAACGCCCACGGTGACCTCGGTTCAGTTCTACTCTGAGGCCATGGCCGCTGCCACGGGGGCCCCTCGGATGCGCGGTGGCCACATGATGTCTGACATGCCTCCCTTCTCTCGTAGGTACGCCATCCCACCGGAGCACGGCAAGCGCCTGGAGCGGCTGGCCATCGGTAGGTGTCTGCACCCCCGGGCCGGGAGCTGGGCCAAGGGTGTGCGGGGGGGCGGGGGTGGCAGCCACGTGCTCCTGGGTCGCCCTCCCTGTGTGAGTTCCCATCTTCCCGTCTTAGGTGTGGTGGCCTGCTGGAAGCCGTTGCTGTCTGATTTTCCATTTCCTTTCCTGCTCGTGATCAGATTGCTCCCCCCCCTGCGTCCTCCCTGCCATGGGGTTTGTCACCTCGTGAGCAATGCACAGGATGCCATTGCTTTAAACTGTCTTTTTTCTGGGTTGTTAGCACGGAGCTCCCAGACATGACTGCAGGCTGCCGCAGGCTGGGGAGGGCAGCCGTGTTCTTTGTCTCCCTCCTGGTGCCGGGTGCTGCATCACTCTCCTCTAGATCTTACTGCCCGTGTTTAGTCTGGAAAAGGAGCGGTCGGTGAGGGGCTCCCTCGCTTGTGCCCCGCAGCTGTGTGGTGGCCAGCAGGCTGTCTGCCCGTGTGCGCTCGGCCTGCCTCCCCAGGCTCTCTCCGCAGACGTCCCCTCCGGCAGCGCCTCCAGACCAGCCCCTCGGGGGCCTCTTGGGCTGACAGGATTTGTCAGAGAGGGGGCAAGGCAGGCCCTCAGGACGGGGGATCCTTGGAGACAAGCCAGACACCGGGCTGGGTGACACTGAGGTCCCCGACCGTCCCCGTCACCGCGCCCTGCTCTCTGTTCTGACGTCAGGAGGCCGTGAGTGCCTGGGACGATGTGAAGAGAACCCGCTGGCCTGAGACCCTGGCCCTCACTGGCAGGCAGCCCCCAGGTGGGTGGGGCAGGTGGGGACCCGGCTCTGTTGTTCGGGAGCCGCTAGGACAGTGCAGGGGCCCATCCGACCACTCTGACCCTCTGGGTGGCAGGCAGTGGCAGGCACCCTGACCCTCCCCCTGGTAGCCACGAAATCTTCTAGAAGCCATCACTCAGCGTTGGCTCAGCCTCCCTAATGTCCTGCTGCCGTCCTTTGTCCCTTCCTCGTGCCTCCCCCGAGGAATACCTGGAGTGCTCTTCCCCTGCGCATGTTGACTTTGGAGATTGAAATGGTGGAACTTTCTGGAGAACGGGCCTTCTGTCCTAGGTGCTCCTGGAGTGGCCCATCTGGCCAGCAGACGCCTGCTACGCACAGATTCCCTGAGGATGAGGACAGAAGGAGGCTTGTCAGAGAGTGGGCCAGAGCCCCAGGCCCAGGCCTGCCCATCCCCAAGGCCGGCGATGTTGTTATGTGGGAAAATCGAACTCTACCTTCACAGGCAGGGCTAGACCCCACTATTGGGAGCATGCTTCTCTCCATAGAAATGCCACTATATTAAGATCTAAAATAAAAACCAAATGGAAATGTTTTCCCGACGTATATTTTAAAATACAAATTTAGCATACAAATACTTTCAAAACATAAGTTAAAAAAAAATATATTTTTCCCTGTCATTTTCTATTTTTGTTGCTTTTGTCCCAAATCACAATGGAGTCCATGGCTTCAAATGGCATGAGTCTCTTCGTCTTGCTTTGAACCCCAAATGGCTCTAAAAGAGCCCAGATTAACCCCCCAGGCTCATTCCCTAATGTTTGGAGGTCAGGAGTCCCACCAGACCCAGGCGTGGGCTGGCCTGGCTCCCCCTGATGCTCCCTGGGCAGACCTCCCCACCCATTCCCTCCGGAAACACCAGCTCCAGCCTGTGGCCAGTCTGTGGTTGCGTGGCCTCCCCCGCCTTGCTCCCATGGAGACCCTGTAACGCCGGGGCCCCCATCTCAGGGTCCTGCACTTAATGCCCTCTGCGGAGCCCCTCCCTCATGGAGCAATAGTCCCAGGTTCGGGGCGCAGGACTTGGACATCTTGGGGGGATACTGCTGTCCTTCCCACCCCGCCAGCGCCATGGAAGAAAGTGCCACGGGGCGGTCTGTGCGGGTACTGTGCCCACGGGGCTGGTGTCGCCCACCCTTGCCTGCTTCTGTGCTCTCAGTGTCCTCCTGGGTTTTGTAGTTAAGCCACACCCAATGTGTTCTTCCTCCCTGTGCCTTTGCTTCCAGAAAAGAAAAGTCTTGGATGATCTGAGCGTTGCCTAGAAAAGCTAGCACTGAGACCCTTTAGGGCCACGGCCGCGCTCCCTGGAGCCGGAGCTGCTCCTTGCGTCCTTCCTGTAGCCGAGGCCCTGCTGTCCCCTGATCTGGCCTGGTTTGCTTTCTGGGCACAAGCAGGAGGCTCAGTGCTGACAGGCAGGAGTCGGAGACCTGTGGGGGCCACCCCGTTGTTGTTTCATGACCAGCGTAGACTCATTAAGTCACCCCTTGGCAGGGGGACAGGGCAATCTGCCCTGGGGGAGGGTGGGAAGCTGTGGCTTTGGTGGGAGGGCTGGCCTCATGCTTCCCTGCGCTCCTCCTCAGAGGGAGGCTGGGAGGGGTTCTAGGGCAAGTGAGTCACTGCCCTCCTCCGTTTCCCTTCCAAACTTTTTTTTTGGGGGGGGTATGCGTCACAGACTCCATTATTGAGATGGATGGAATGAGTTTGCGATGAATATGGAAAATGAATAGCCGAGCTCCAAATGGGCTCGCTGGGAGAGTCGCGGAGCCCACGGAGAGAGCATTAATGTGTTGGCGCGTTATTGGTGCTAATCACTTAAAATGTGCGCCTTTATTAGAGCTTTAATGAGAGCCACTTAAACTGTGCATTAAAAAGAGGGACTGCAGAGCGGCCGTGGCTGGCAGCAGGGGCCATAACTCTAATTGAAACGCTTTTAGCACCAAGGAAAGTTGCTTGATCCAGTAATCCCTTGCACCTTCTAGAACCTCGCAGTCACAGTCATGTCCTTGCCGGCGGGCATCCCAGCCTCTCCTGCCCTCTTCCCCAGCAGGTGTGTGGGCGGCCCCGTGCTCGCACATAGCACACGGGCACACACGGAAGTGTGCCCTCTCTACGTGGCCACCCATTGAGAGTGTGCACTGGCCTGGAGAGGAGGGGTCCCCAGTCTGGGTCGGCTCCCGGGAGGGTTCCTGGGCCAGCTGTGCCTGGGGGGCCAGTCCTGGAGGGAGCCTTCCCTGGCTGCCTCTCGGTGAGGGTCTGGGTGAGGCGCCCCGCACCTTTGTGGGGAATCCCCGGGCTTTTCTTTCACCTTGAGACCTACAGGTCATTGCTGTGAGCTTCAGCCAACAAGCAATTGGGAAATGCCCTTGAACCGCATTAGCAAAACTCAGTTTCTGAGCAAATAGAGCTGATGGTCTGACTTCCACACATTTACGAATCTCGACTTAAATGAGTTATGTGGTCTGTGCTGCGAGACAGAAAGCATATCGAGACGTGAACTCACACCACCTTGTGTGGAGCAGAGGGGCAGGCTGGGGTCAGGCTGCCCTGGCCCTTTCCCGCTGCACCACGGGCCTCGGAGGGTCAGTCGAAAGCCGGAGCCTCCCTGGGGGCCTGTGTGCCAAGAGCCCAGGGGGCCCACACAGGGGGCCTCCCTTCCTCTTCATTGCAACCTTGGTTGTGTGGGGAGCCTGCTCACAGCTTCCTGGGTTGAGATCGTCCGTTCCCGTGTCCCATCTTCCCCTGCCCCCCGCTGCACCATTACGTTGGCTTAGCGACTGGGCGTGTGCCGTGCGGTGGGTGCTTCGCGCGGGGTGCTCAGAGAGGAGGTCTGTGCAGCTGTGCTCCGGCCCGTGCCCCACCTGTGACTTTGGGGGTGCACTCGGTTGCATAGATGGCCCTGGGCCGTCCTGGGCTACAGGCTCACTACCTGGAGGTCTGAGGGCTGTCATCGCTGCCACTGGCAGAGTACATGGCTGTGGGCAGGGTCCTGTGCATTTTGTTCTCTGGGGGCCACAGGCTCCATGCTCTGTGCCTGATGGGGGGGCGAACGCTGCCCAAAAGAGGCCTGCTCAGCCCCTTGCCCACCCGACTAATGTCTTTTCTGCTCCAGGGTTCTTCCCCGGGAGCTCCCAGGGCTGTGACGCTTTCCTGCGGCACAAGATGACCCTCATCTCGCCCATCATCCTCAAGAAGTATGGGATCCCGTTCAGCCGGGTACGTAGGGGCTGCTGGGGCCCCGGCCGAGGGGACCACTCGTGTCCCAGGAGACTGGCTTCTTAAGCCTGCAGAAGGTTCTCAGACACTGGCAAGCCAGGGGAGGGCAGCTTGGCTGGGCAGTCAGCCTCCAGCCCTTGCTGTGGTGGGAGGTGAGGAGGGGAGAGTTGGGTGAGGTCTTGCCTTTATGTCATTCCCACCCCCTCCTACGCTCAGTCCCCTGCCTGTGTGGTTGCCTGCTGCCCCGTGCAGGGCCCTATAGGGCCAGGGTTGTGGGGGAGGGACTGCTCCTGCCGACTTCCCGGGAAGCCACAGGACAGTCTCTGCAACCCGCCCCGCTTTGCCCTGCTCTCTGGCCGTGCCCCATGGCCCACTGCAGACATCCTTTCCGAGAATGCATACCTGTTTAGAAATGAAATATGTGGCTCTCCCACAGCGTGAGGACTGTGAACTCATTCAATTTACTGCTCCAGGGAGTGCTCCGCTTGTCCCTGGGCGGGCTCTGATGAATGAGGCCTGAGGCTGGGGAATTGGGGTGGGGGCATGGAGGGGCGTGGAAGACCTCCTGGGTCCTTGGGGGCTCGGCGCCGGTGTGGAGCTCAGCAGCTGTCCACTGCAGACAAGCCTCCTGGACGGGAAGGTCTAAGCCTGTGTCCCCACGGTGGTCTGGACTGGGGGATGTGCCCAGAACCTTCCGGAGAGGCCCGAGCAAACTCTGGGCTGGGTAGCGGGGACAGGCCAGGAGAGAAGGCCCCTTCTGGGACTCTGGTTCCCAAAGGTCTCCCTGCAAGAGCGTTTGTCGGGCACGGGAGCGAGTTCTGCATCAGACCCTCACGCCCACTCTTGCTGAGAGTGTCAGCGAGTTGGGAATTGCTTCTGGCATTTCAGTCACATCGCCCACAGCATTAGCGTGCAGATCAGGGGTTCGCGCTCGTTGTCGGGCTCGTCCGTCAGAGAGTGACACGTTTTCTGCTCTGAGAAACGCAGGTTTCCATGCCTCCCTCTCCTCCCCTCAGCCTCTGATTTGAGCACCACTGGTTACCAGGAACCTTGCAGACACACATGGCATCGCTCCCTGAAGTGAAAAGTACTTGCTTCCCTGTGGCTTGTGGAGAACATTCTCCCAGGGGCTGCTTCCTAGGAGAGAGAGGCCTGTCTGAGGGAGTCGGCGGGTGGGCACCCTCCCCTCTCCTGTGTCGCTGTCCGTGTGGCACTGTTCTTGGTGCACGAAATGCCTGAACGTCCCCGTGTGTCAGAGGCCGGGCTCCCCTCCCATCAGCCCGGCCCCCCGCTGTCCACGGCCTGTGGGGCGAAGGCCAAGGCTGGGCCAGCAGGGAGCAGCATCCGGCTCCAGATGAATGTCCTGTCTGGGTCCCCGTGGGTCCCCTCATCGGAATTCCTGGCAGCCCCGGGGTGGGGTGGGGAGAGGGACTCCCGTGCTCCCCTTATAAATCTTTGTAATGGTATTTACTTCTAGAAGAAAAAGTGGATCAGGGGCAGAGCTTTTTAATAATTAAAAGTGTGTATTTCCGGAACCTGCTGCGGACTTCCTCATTGATCCTGCTGGAGCTCAGGGAAGCAGCTGCAGCCAGGCCCTTCCTCCGCGACCGGTGTGCGGGGCTGGCGCTCCCCACGCTACTTCTGACTCTGCCACATGGCCTAGCTGTCGTCCCAAGCGCCTTCTGATTTACTCTTGGGATAACGTTGATTGTGGTGACATGGAGGACAGACACCGTGGGCTCGAGACGAAGCCACCAGGATGCCAGTTTTGTGAGCGGAGTCTCATCCTCTTGCCAGCCTTACTGAATGCATCAGTTCTAGGCCTTGGTTTGGGGGGGCCATCTGAGAAAGCGAGGCCCCACAGGGACCCCACATTCCCTGAGGCTCCCCGCTGGTGCCCAACCCCCCGCACCCCCATGGAGGGAGGCAGGGAGGGAAGGGAGCAGGCACGTCAGCTCGGTGGGAAAGCTTGATGATGCTGTCCAAAGTCAGCTCAGAAAGGATAAGAAAATCAGTAATTATGTTTTCAAAGAAAAAAAAAACAAACCCTACATACCCTACATTTTAATTGTGTTAGCCACACATTTCACACAGCCCCGTGGCAGGAGCCGGCCCAGAGAGTCCTTGCTGGGGCTGGGGTGGGGGTTGCTGGGGCCTGGGGACACTGAGTGTTCTCTCCCCATGCCCCCCCCCACCGTCTCCTGCCATGCGTGGGCTTCATCCCCCACACGCCTGTCACTTGGACAGGAATTTAAAAATATAACTTAATGCACACTGACTTCCCTTGATTGGTGCAATTCATTACTTGAAAAGAAAAATATCTTCGTGTTCTTAGGGCCTGGCTTTTCTCCAGGCTGTGTCAGTTTTGATTGATTTTTGACTCCGTGCTTGGCTTTGGAAGTCTCCCCCCCCCCCCACCCCGCGCACCCCCTCAGGGTCTGACTTCTTGTTGGTTACTTAAATGAATCCAGTCATTTCTACTCATCTGTCTGGAGGAACAAATAAAGATTAGCAAGGCTGAGAACTCCTACAGAGCTACGATAGGAAGATGAACAGCCTGGAAAATGGGGGCAAAAGGAGACACTTTGCGAAAGGACATTTAGGCACCTGTAGGCCTTGGAGAAGGGGGGTTGAGACCACGAGATACTGGAGCCCACCCAGAGGGACACCCCTGAACGCCAGCCCGGAGGAAAGCGATGGGGACTGCCCACCACCACCAGCATGGAGGCCGAATGGGGGGCCACTGCAAAAAATCACCGGGTGGGTTCTTGGGAACCCTGACGTGCCACCGCCAGGAGACCCCACAGGAAAACAGGCACACGTCTGCAGGAAGACTGGCCCCCACCACGTTCTCGAACACTCACCAGAACCCCACTCCAGAAACAGCCAGCAGTCTGTCGGCAGGAGGATGGGGCAATACTTAGCAACACATCACACGATGGGGTTCCCTTTAGGAACAAGAAGGGACAAAGGACCTGGAAATCACACCGAGGGACAGAGGTAGACACAAGAGCACAGTCCGTGTGAAGCCGTTTCATAAAACCTGAGAGAGAAATGTATTCCTCAGTGATAGGCCCATCTCACGGTGGGGGGATTGTTGGGTGGGGGGCTGCCCGCGGTGGTCTGTTCCTGCTTGGGGCACTGGTCATTCCAACTCCAGACAACCTGTGATCTGTGGGTTCTACAGAATGTTCTGTCAAGGTCTTCAGAGTTACTCCCTCACCACTAGCCTCGATTTCCACGTCCGTGGATCAGACCTCCAGCCCCACCTCTTGTGTTCGGGGACAGTGACCACTGTTAATCGTCATCCTTCTCTTTTGGATCCCACGTCTTCTGGAGTGCTCGGGTGATGGACTCACTGCCGCCCTGGGGAAAGGGGAGGGGTGTCCAGGGGGAGGCAGTAGCCCCCACCTTTTCCTCCAGGCCTTGGGGTGGAGGTTCCAGAAGCTTCCATCTGTGCTTCTTGCGGGCCCTCTCCCGTCACTCATAACCTCGGTTTGGGGTCTGTTCCAGAGGCTGAATCAGGCCATTTGAATGGGTCTGGAACCATCAGCTCATTTGATGGAGTTCTGACGTTGACACTGTGCCCTCCTCACACGCTGTTTCTCCGTCCTCTGTGACCCACAGGGAAGGGGCCTCCTCCTGGGGTGTGAGGGACAGACCCATGCTTAGGACAGCACCGGAGGACTTAGGTTATTTTCCAGGAGTGTTTTGTGTTGCATCTGGACCTTTTTTCCTCACAAGGGCAAGACCCTGTACTCGGAGTGCACGCCATCCTGTGCATGAGGGGCTTTGCGGCTGCTCCCGACGCGGTGGGCGCCTCTTCACCAGCTCCTGCGCTGTTTCCCGAACGTCCCACAGCGGACAGCAGACGGGACAGCAGACGGGACTCGGCTGTCTGCCTCCAGACCAGGAGATCCCCCGCTCCCGAGAGTGCCTAGGGGCGGGGCATTGGATAGCTCCGCGTGCTCGCCGCCCTGGGGCCCCAGCTGGGACTGGTGGCAGCTCATCCAGGCCACGGAAATTGGCTGCAGCCCCCGGACTTAGGCGGAGCTGCCTTCCGCTGGGCGGAACTCTGCTGACTCCTGGAATCAGGGCTTCCTGGCACTTGTTGGGAAACCCTTGAGTCCCCGTGCCCCTGCCGTGTTGGTTCGTGGCTCCTGGTGGTCTCGGCCACCAGCCTCTTCCTGCCCTCTGCCGGCCCTGCTTCCGGTAGGGGGAGCCGCGTAGTAGCCACCGTTCCTGACTCTGGGCCTTGCCCTTCGCCTGCCGGCTCCTGCTCACCTGTCGGCCTTTCTCTCCTCAGATCACACAGGAGGCTGGGGAGTTCATGATCACATTCCCCTACGGCTACCACGCCGGCTTCAACCACGGGTTCAACTGTGCAGAATCTACCAATTTCGCCACTCTGCGGTGGATAGACTACGGCAAGGTGGCCACCCAGGTGAGTGCTGTAGCAGTGCTGGGCGGGGCCAAATGCGGGTCGGCCCCTCCCAGCCCGCTTGCTCCTTGCTCTGTCCCTGCGTGGCCTCTGCTTGGACTGGGTGGGGCCGGTGTCTGATGCTGGGATCCACAGTGAACTCATCCCCAGGACGTTCCTCACCCGGAACAAGCAGGGAGGAGGTGGGGGGCCTGTGACCTGCAGCTGGGGGCCTTTCTCCCCAGCAGACCCTGCTCTCTGGGCCCGACGGCTTCATGAACCCGTCTCGGCTGTCCATGGAAAGCACTGACCGTCAAGAGGACTCCTCTGATTCTTTTCCTGGGCATTTGTTGTTCCTGTTCTCAGAGATCCTTGCTTTGCAAGGCAGCGAGAAGGGTCTTTTGGCGGGAGCAGGCTTGTACCAAGGGCCTTTCTTCCAGGACTGCCACTGCGGCCCTGGGCCCCTGTCCCAGCCTTTGCAGAATGTGGTGCACTCTTCCCGTCAGACTGGCTCAGGCTTTGGCCCAGGGTTCAGCCCATCTGCCTCTCTCCACTGCAGACAGGCCCAGTGACTCAGGCTTCTCTCGAGCGCTGCAGCGCGTGGAACAGTGGCTCTCCCTCCAGCAGGGCCAGTGCGGTGTGAAAACGGGGTGCTTCCTGCCAGCCTTCCAAGTTGGAGCCTGGGGGCTCCTCCGAGGAATCGCTTGGCCAGTTCCGAGTCAGCGCCTAGGATCTGGGCCTTTGGAGGCTTTCTCACAAGACCTGGCAGCGGTGACCTGGTTGGGATCAGCACGGAGGCCGCTGGCCGTGTGTGGGCGTCATGGCCTTGAGCTGTGGGCTTATCACATGCCATGTCCGAGGTTCGGTGCGAAACTGGGGGCGTGAAATACCGTCACAGATAAGTGGTTCGTGCTGGTTGTATAGGCAATGTTTTTGGATAGATAAGGTTAAACCAAATATATTATTAAAGTGAACATCTCCTGTCTCTTTTCACGTTTTGAATGTGGAGACTGGGCTGAAGATCACACGGTGGCTTGCGTCCTGCTTCTGGTGGGCAGCTCAGGACTGGACGGATGGGCTCACCTTTTATGTTTCTAACTACCTGCGTCTCTAGCTTTGCTGTTTCAGTGCGGTTCGGAAAAGGAACTGGGCTTTGTAGGAAAGAGACTGGAGAGGCACTTGGGGTTTAGGAGTGTCGGGATTCGGGATTGTTTTCCTGGGGGGGCTGTCTTTGGCAGAGACACCGGGCTTCACTGAAAGAGAAGGGGTGTGAGCATCAGGATTTTTTCTTTCGACCTAAAGTAACGATGGTATGTCCTGGAGCGTGTGGTTTTGCTCACGTGACTGTGGAGGCATTGTGGACAGCGAGAGAGTGTGTGGAGAATTCCACGGAGCCTGTGCACGTAGAAAATCCCTGGCCAAGGTGGGAGCCGCGATTGAGTCGTCAGCTCTGGACAAGATCGCAGGCTTGTCCTGGAGGTGCCGTCAGCGTCGGAATCGCACTTGGGCCGGCAAGGGACTGCCCAGATAGTAAAAGCAATTTGGGGTTCAGCCATGTGTTCACAAACAAGTGACATTTGGGAAGTGCTGCCCTAGATTGGGTCTCCACGCTTACATTGCCGGGCAGCGTAGCGTGAAATTGCTGCACGAGTGGTGTGCAGTGGTCTCTGCTGGCCAGGGTCCAGGCTGGTGGCCGGGCCCCATGCCGGGCTCCCGCACAGAACCACTCCTGAGCTCTGGGGCAGGAAAGCACGGGGTTCAGCTGGCAGTGGCCATTGGCCATGCGGCATCTGTCCGTGCAGTCCTGGATGGCTGCTCACAGGCTTTCCGGCGGTGGGACAGGGTGGCGGTTTCTGCCTCTTGCTAGCACTGCTGCCCCATAACTCGTCCAGGCCGGAGATGCAGCGAAGGCGCCTGGCCTCACAGATGACAGTGGCTGAGGCATGTCAGAGGCAGGCCGGGGTGGGGTGGTGAGGTGGTTGAGGTCGGGTGGGTCTCAGGGGCCTGCTGGGCCTTGGCTGTGTTTTAGGGAATGGCAAGTGGGATAGGGAAGGGATCCCAGGATGCTTTTCCTAAGCAAGGGCTTCTCTCTGCCGGCCCCAGCTACCTACTCCCATCTGTGCCTGGGCCGGTTCCTTCTGACATTTTCCTAGGAACCCAGGGAGAGCATGTCCACTTTCCAGATTTTACTATTCTTTATTTTTCACGCATTTTATTTGTTTACTTGAGAGAGCACCAGCATTGGAGAGGGTCAGAGGGAGAAGCACACTCCCCACTGAGCAGGGAGTCCAACGCGGGACTCATCCCAGGACCCTGGGATCATGACCTGAGCCAAAGGCAGACGGTTCACCGACCGAGCCTCCCAGGCGCCCCAACCAATTTCTAGGTTTTAGAGACTTTCAAATTGGTTCTCTACCATCTTCAGGCTCTCGAGAAGCCCTCCCCCCATGCCCTGTGCCCATCTTCTGTCATGCTCCCTCTGTGTTGGCACATTTGATGCCAAATTCTTGGAATTGGCTGGCCTCTGAATTTCAGATATTCGTGTTCTTTCTCCTTCTAGAGCAGGGGTCAGCAACGCGGGCCCACAGTCCAAATTTGGCAGACTGTCTTTGTGCGGTCTGCAACCGGAGAATGATTTTTAATATGGTTAAAGAGTTGTGCAGAAAATCCCAAGAATATGCATCATGTCACTTAAAATGAAACTCAGAGTTCACATTCATAAATAAAGTTTTATTGGCCCATAGCCACACCCGTTCATTGACCAGAGGTCTCTGGCTACGTTTGCCTGCGGCAGTGGCATTAAATAGTTACTCCAGAGACCACCTGGCCTGCAGACCTGAAGACAGTTGCCTTCTTGTCGTGGCAGAGGAAGGGTGCTGCCCCCGACCGGGAGGACTGAGGGCACGGGCAGGCTCTAGCCTTTCCACCAGCCCTGGCTCAAGCCAGTCAGGGCCAACCAGTTGCCACTTGCACACCTTCCCAACCCCCAGGGTCTCTGGCATCAGAGGGGCTGCTGTCTCAAGCACGTTGGCCCCCAGTCCTAACCACCGCACGCGGCACCATGGCTGCTGCCTCTGGAGCCTGTGAGGGTGCTGGTACAGCGTGCCGCTGCCGTTCCCCTGCAGACTTCCCGCGGCGGAGCGGGAGGCCCGGCCGTCGGGTGCCGGTCCGCCCCTACGGGCCCGAGGAAGCTGCCGGGCTACAGCCTCTTGCCAGAGCCCTCAGAAGGAGCTCCTCAGGGCCCCATACCCAGGGTCTGCTGCCTGGCCTGGCCTTCCCCCGGCAGTGTCATACCATAGCACCCTCCCACCTCCCGCAGTCAGCAGAAGGCCGAGCTGCCCTGGGTTCGCTGTCGAGCTGACATGGGGTTTCAGTGTTTACTCTCTTCTGGGGTTCTCCTTTCTGAGTCGCTTCGCTGGCATTAACCTTTGTGAGCCAGCAGTGTGCAAGAGGAGAACGGCATGGCTGCCTCTACCCTCCCAGGCCTGTGCTGAGGTGGGACGGGCAGGAAAACGCCGCCTCTTTCTTCGTCCCAGAGTCCTGTCAGTTTCTGGATCCCACAGCCCCATCATTGGGGCACAGCAACAGATGAAAACGTTTGCTTCCCGAGCTTCCAGTCTCCTGGCGCAGCCCTGGGCCTCCATCTGGAGCAGAGATGGATGGAGGGAAGTCAGCCCCAGGGTTCTGCGTAATTAGGAAGAAGCCCACTGGGGGGGCGGGGTGAGTAGAGACCATGGAGTACCCAAGGGCGGAGGCTGGGACTCCCAGAGGAGGAGGCAGTGATTATAAGGACAGGATGGCGGGGGGGGGGGGGGCCTTCCTGCCAGCTCCACCCATCAGCCAGGGCGGACAGAGGGGCCTGGCACTTTGAGTGACAAATGTGTAACCCCAGTATATGGGTGTGCGGGGTGGAGGGTGCCCAGACGTTGGTGGCTGTTAGCTCCATGTGGTGGAACTTGGGTCTCTTAAAAACATACACTCTCAATATTTTTTTTTTTTTTTACAACTTTTTTTTGTATAAACAAGTGTACCTCATCAGGGGAGGGAGGAGTGACCGTCTTGCCCTTCCCGGGGGCTTCCTCCGTTAATGGCCTGCGGCCCCCCTGAGGTGGAAGGTTTCGGCTGCGTTCGTCCGTGGTAGGGGTGATTTTGTTGGTTTGTTTCTGAAACGGGAATGAAAAACCAAACAATCCAACAGGCCCAAACCTCGGGAGCCAGGGGAGCTTGGAAAGTCACGCACAGACGCAGCCCCTGAGCACTGCTGAGCCCCTGCTGTGTGCACTGGAAGGACCCAGGAATGAGCTGGGTCTCAGGGAGAGGGTGAGAGGCGGGGCGGTGGGCAGGGGCCCCGGGACTCTGGGACCCTACCAGGCCTGAGTGCAGGGCAAGCGTGGGGCTGCCCAGGCCCAGGTCACCTGCTGCTGCTGTTCTGTTTTGAGCCCTGGCTTGCCTCACCTGGACCCCTCCTCGGAGTCAGCCCTCTTTCCTTTCCTCTGTGCCTCTCCCTCTCTCCCTCCCAGTTTACTGATGGCACCACCCTGCCACCAGGTGACCCTGAACTTTGTGCCCTCTCAAGGGCCAGAGAGGTCAAGTGACATTGCCAAGGTCATTGCAGCAAAGACCCAGAATGTTCACACCCCGCCTGTCTCCCTCATCCCACTTGGAGGTGGGTGCCTGTTGAGAGTTCTGGAGGACCCTTTCCTGCCCACGGGTGTCACTCCAGGCTGCTGGCCACCTCCTGGCTGGGTTTCCGGGCCCAACCGGGGCGGTAGAGTCGCCTCCTGAGGCCTGTGCTCATTTTCAATAGCAGAATTCCCTGTGCTCACATGGGCAGGCTTTGTAGTGGGATTACTGTCAGGGGAGATCAGAGGGAGGCTCCAGCTTCGTGCAGAGAAAGTAAATGTGTACACACCACCCCTTCTGGGTCTGAACGTGAATGCGTCCTACAAGGCTGCATGCCGCCTTGGGTTAGCTCTGCACAGCCCTGGCCGCCCCTGCGGTGGGTAGTACTGGGCGAAGCCTGGCCAGGGGCTCCTCCATCAAGGTGGTGCCGGCGTCCCAGGCCACTCCACAAGGCAGGTGCAGAAGTGGACTGCGGATTAAACAGGGCGAGAGAGATTTAAAGCCCCATTTGATCGGCCGGGAGCCCCGGTGCACTTAACTGACTTTCCACCAGCTGTCTGGGCCGCTGCCTGCCGAGAGCTTCGCTTCCCTGGAAACGTGTCAGCTCCCCGCCAAGAGGCATCTGCTGAGTGTGGAGAGAGGGCCTCTCTCCCCCCGGAACGGGTGAGGCCCACTGGCCTTTTTTCCTATAAAAGGGGAACTGAGTTGTTTAGATCATGTGCTTCTGTTTTGGGAAGCCATTAACCAGGAGCCCAAGTGGAGGTGGTGCTAGGCAGGGAAGGGGTGAGGGTGGAGGCGTGAGGAGGGACAGGGAACCACGACTCACCGGGGCTGGTGGTCCAGCCATGCATGCACCGGCCCTTCTGTGCCTCGCCGAGCCTGTGATTTATGGCGCTGGGCAGCCAGCTACTTGAGGCTCGTGGCAAATTGCTGCATTAGGTGTGTTGCCCCTCGCTCTTTCCCCAGAGCTTCCTGTCTCTGTGTCCTTTCCCATGCTGGCGGGGTGTCACAGCCACGCAGTAGCTCCAGAGGATCCCCCAGCCTCTCGGCTTTGCCATGGATTCCACTGCAAGTGGCGTCCTCTTGTGCAGCCTATGTAAGTGTCGGAATGCTCGTGGGAAGTGCCTGGCACTGAGCGCCTGCTGCCTACCGCATTACTGTTGCCATGTTTGTCGTTGCTATCTCTGCGGAGTGGGAGGCAGGGGGGCCCGGGCTGCAGGGGGCAAGACTGTCCAGGCCATCCCGGTGGGCAGAGCCCCAGCTGTGGGCCCCAGGGAGGATAGTGACACACGGAAGAGGCCTCCTTCACGGAGAAAGGGGCAGAGGGTGATGCTGGAGCCCCGGCCTCCTGGGGGCTGCATTGGACTGGGTCCCAAGGCCAGCGACCTTGCCCGCCTGGCTGGCTGTGGGATTTGCAGGGAGGGGGGCAGCACGCAGTCCAGGGCAGAGGGGAGCCCTGGGAGCCGTGCACCTAATTGTTTTGTTTGTGAAGCGCTTCTGAGAGCTTCCAGTGGATTTCCTAATGAACTGGTTTGTTCTGTCTCGCTGCAGCGCTGGTAATTACCGCGGAAACGGGGGGCCGCGGCGTCTGTGAGCCATCACAAGCAGATGCGGGCTCCTCAGCTGGGTTTCTGCCCCCGTGGGCAGGGGGTGCTTAACGCTTTGTGGGCCCAAGTGCCTGGTGGCCCGAGTGTTCTGGAAAGAGGCCTTTTGTTGCTGGCCCAGACGTCTGCTCTGGCGCCACCGGGTGGAGAGTGACGTGTGGCCTTGGGCCTGTCGCTCTGCAGCAGCCCACCCACTGTTGGGACGTTCCGTGGCTGTGGGTGGGCTGCTGTGACACGTCCGCCTTTACTGTCATCAGAATGTGGCTCCCGCGCCTCCGCGTCCCAGCACAGATCCGAGCACGTGCAGCCGGCGGGGCACGCGGGGAGGGCATGGGGCCCCTCGGAGGTCTGAGTGCGCGCAGCCCCGTGAACCTTCACGCCGTGCCCCCTCCCCTGCCCGAATTCCAGCAGCATGGGGTCGCCTTGTTCTCAGTGGGCTCTCAGGGGACCTGGGCCTGTTCCCTCGCCATGGCCCTCTGACTCCAGTTGTCACCTCTGCGAAATGGCCGCTCCATGCCGGGGCGGTTGGCGACTTGGACACCGGGCGTCATCGGTGGTGTCCGTCCCTGCAGGTGTCCCTGACCGCTCTGGTTGCTGGGAAGAGGCAGTGGGGGAGCCCGCGAACAAGCAGAAACATTCGGTGGGAGGGAAGGGCCACTAAGGGAGAGCCGAGTGGGTTTCTGAAAAATCAGAATCCACGTTTTAAGGAATGTGGCCCAGCACCTGCGGTGTTCCCATGGCTCTGGGGGGTGGCTGGTGGTAGAGAGAGCTGAACAGAAGGAACAGGAGCGCATCTCGTTCTCCAGAAACGAGGTGGTGGCCGTCAGCAGAGTCAGCCTAGGGAAGTGAAGTTAGTAGTTCACCAGAGCCATAGTGATACGGATTTTAGGCTATAGAGGATTCCTGAGCACGGAGAAGGTTCGAAATAACCTAAATGCCCGCATGCATGATGAACAAGCCTGATGTGGGAATACTGTATAGCCATGGAAGAGGGCGAGGCGGCTCCTGGAACTCTCAGGTGGGGCATTCCCTGGAAAGGCGACCTGGGGAAAAGGCAGGGTGTAAACAGTGGCTGTAGGGCTGTCCTCTAACAAGAAAGGCTGTCTATGTTGTGTGGGTATGTGGAGAACATTCTGGAAGGAGACGCAAGGCAGGGGGAGCAGCAGGTGCTCTGGATGGGCCCCTGCACCCCCTCCGTTCCTCCTAGGGCCATACCCTGTCAAGTGTCGGGAGTCGCCGAAGGCCCCTTCTGAGCTCCATCTGTGTGTGCCTCGGGTCCCCCTGCAGTCGCTAGTGAGACGGGAGCTCTCATTCTCCAGTGGCGCCCGCCCCAGACGCGAGTGGGCCCCAAGTTCTCCAAGTGGCAGGCATTTGGGGCCCACATGTCAGTCGGAGGAGGTCAAGCTAATGTGGAAGATTTGTGTGTATTTGCTCCCAGTGAAACCCCCCCACCCTGAGCTGGAAGAAGACTTGGGCAGTCTTGTCTGAAGTCCAGCCCACAGAGACCTACAGAGTGCGGCCCAGGCTTAGAGGCAGAGGAGGGTCCTCCCCCAAAAGCTGGACCAGGGCTCCTGCCACCAAGGAGCCCCGGCGGCCTTGAGGTCACGGAGGCCAGGCCGTGGACGGGCCTGTGGTGGGGTCAGCTGGTGGAGCTCAGCGTCCGGGAGGGCTCTCCTTTGGTGCACAAGGTTCAAGGAGGGTCTGGCTTTCATTGTGTGTGTGTGTGTGTGTGCGTTTTTTTTTACCTTGCTTTACAAAAGCACACTATTTTATATGTTTTTGGTCATTTTGTGGGGGCTTAGGATGGCTGGTAAAGGGTAATTCCTCAGAAGTTGAGAACAAAGCACCAGGCCTGGGAATCAGATGCAGAGAAACACTTTTGTTGCCTTTCTCTCTCCTGTTGGATGAGTGGCACAGGGAGGGGCTAGGGAATTAGGAAGCAGGGGTCTTGTTTCATGATCAGAAACGCGCTGACGTGGACTGGTCTGCCAGCCGCTGGTGGGGAGCTTTGCCTGTGCGATCTCATTTAAAACCCTTGGCAGCGTGAGGCTGGTCCCTTTGCCCTAGAAAGGTTTATTACAATGACTTCCCACATCCTGTCACATCCCTGTCCCCGTAGGCAAGGCATGGTGCCAGCCTCCCAAGGAAGATGGGGGGCGCATTTCTGAGTCTGTGGGTTGATGCTTTCTTTGCCTTTGGCAAAAATGCTTATGGAGGAGACCCTGGATCTAGTGGGACCAACGCCAGTGCCCTCGGGGGCTGGATGTGTCATGGGCAGTGATGGGGAGTGGAGGGGCTTGTGGCGTGCTCAGTCTGCCTGCCGGCTGCTGACTTGGGCCCATGCCCGCCCTCCCGTGCTGTTGGAGCATCCCGTGAGCAGTGGCGAAGTGCTTTGCAGTGAGGGCCACGGGAGTGCTAATAAATGAGATCCTCGAAGATGTATGGGGCATTAACATGCATTCCTATGAAAAGGTTGAATGTATTTACTTATTTATGTATTTTTGCTTTAAAGACTAGAGAGGGAGAGGCGGAGTTGAGGTGGTAACCCCCAATCTCTCTCCTGCAGTGGGGTCCCCTGTGGGAGTCAGGGTCTCGTGGTGGTAGTCTGGGAGTCCCTGCTGTCAAATGTCCTGAGTGCTGGGAGCCCACGTGCTGGTCTGCCTCCGTGCACCCTCTGAGCCTGCCCTCTGCCCCCCGCCGTGGTCCAGACCGGGCCAGCCGAGCACCACCGGGCCCCAAGGGCCGCCCGTCTGGGCCTGACACCATGCCAATGTCTATGTTTTCATGCTTGGGAGAGAAGAAACCTATTTGTCTCTGCTTGGGGCCCCCGCTCTGATAACCAGAGGCGAACCTCCACCCTACCCTGTTTTCTCATTTTCCTTGATCTTGGCGGTGGATCCTGGGAGACACATGCACGTGTGCTGGGCGCTCTTTGATGTGCCAGTCTTCCGACCCGCAGTGACAGCTCCCTTGCTCTCAGGTCGGCACTCAGATTAGGCCCAGGGCCCCTAAACTCCACGGTCATAACTCTTGTCATTTGTCATCTGCAAGTGACAAGAGTGCATCTCGTTGAGCCTCTGGCTGGCGCTCTCAAGATGCCCGGTCTCGTGCGTGGTTCTGTGACAGGAGTGATCCACTGGAGGGGGGGGGGGCGGGTCACAGAGGCCTGTGCTGGTGTGACAGGAGGTTCTGTGTTGGGAGTGCCCTGTCTGGAAACGGGCCGGCCTGACTGGGCTGTGCTTCTGCCCTCTCTCCTCTCCCCACTCCTCCCCTCCTCTCTCTGTCTGTCCCCACCAGTGTCCTTGGGGCTGCCCGTGTCAGTTCCTGGGTGGGTGAGGAGGGATCCTGATGGGCGGCCCTCCCCCAGGCGCCTCTCTGGTCAAAATCAGCAATACGGAGCAGCAGGATGAGGAGAGTGCACTGGAGGGCACAGGGGAGGGCTCCGAGGGTCTTTTGTCTCCCCGTGCCGCCGAGGGGCCGAGGGCTGCTGCAGGGTGGGTCCCTCATGCGGCGACACGGCCTCCATGCAGCCCTGCCAGCGGAGAGCACAGAATATAGTCCACATGTGGGAGGGGGGCCCACTTGGAGCTCAGGGTCTAAAGCTGTCTTGCTCTGGGCCTGTGTGGCTTTGCAGTGGCTGAATCTGTTCTCGGTACCTTTCTTTTTATCCCCCTGCAACCTTAGGAAGTCATGGGCCCTTCCCGCCTGTGCTGTCTGGGCCAGACTGAGCCCGGGTGGCCGGTTGGGAAAGCCGCGCCTGGGACTCGGGCCTCCCCCGGGACATGTTCCTCGGCTGCGGACAGAACGGAACCCTTTGCGGGTGCAGCATCCTGGGGCTGATTCAGGAAGGAGAGGGTGCCGCACACACCCACACACATGGGGGAGAGAAGGCTACCCCCCCCCCCCACCAGGGCCTTTCCTCTTCTGCTCTAGGCGCAGGGGCAGGCCTTCTGAGCAAGCCCAGGTGCCCCGGGGCCTGACTCTGTGACTCCTTATGTGTCATTTCAGAGACTTCCGTGCTGTGTTCTGCTGTGTGTGAGCACCTAGGTTTGTAAAATCAGAAACACCAGGTGGCTCCGGGCAGAGCGTGTGAAATCGTGGCTGGGGGCTGGGAGCCAGTGTCTGTGCTAGGAGGGGACCCAAAGCCCCAGAGAGCATGGGGCTGGTCCTGTCCTTTGAGGCTGGGTCTGCGCCCCGGCATGGGAAAGGGCAGCTGGTCCAGGCCTCCGGAGGTCCTTTTGGGCTCCAGGGGGCACCTTGTCATGGTGAATGGCCAGCTTGGGGTGCAGGTATGGGGGGCAGATGGCCTAGAGGAGTCTGGACCTGAGGCCAGGCCTCTGTGCACCAGGCTCTAGGTGCTTCCTGGCACTTGGTGAGAGCTGGGTTCTGGAAGCAGCCGGTGGGGAGCATGAAGCCTGCTGCGGTCAGTCAAGAGCAGGACCGTGCAAGTGTGCACGAGGACACCCGGCTTGGGCAGCTCGGGCTGCTCTAACGAAGGACCATGGAGTAGGTGCCTTGCAGACAGTAGAACGTATCCCCCGCAGTTCCAGAGGCTGGACGCCTGAGATGAGGGTGCCTGGGGGGCTGGGTTCTGGTGAGAGCCCCTGGCGGGTTGTAAATGGCTGCCTCCCCACTGGGTCCTTCCGTGGAGCGAGGAGAGAGCTTGGTTTAACTGTACTTACCTCATGACATTGCCATCTCCACATGCAGTCCTGTTAGGGGTTAGGGCTTCAACCTAGGAAGTGGGGGGGGGGCCCAGCTCAGTCCCCAGCACCCGTCTCCAGGGGCTCACACCGTTCACCAAGGCCGGTCTCTGGCACCCACCCCCACTGAGGTCCTTAGGCCTCAGGCTGCCCTGGGGAAATCATTTTGCTCCTCTAGTCAAGGCTCAGCAAACTTTCTGTGAATGTTCACGGGCGTGCAGGCCACGCGATCTCCATGGGACCGCGCTGCTCGGCTGTGGCCGAGGGCCAATCAAACTTGATACACAGATGGGTGGTGGCCATATTTGGTCACTTTCTGTCGCATGGCCTGTCTTCCACTTAAGGGACACACCTGCCCAATAAAGAGATTCAGGAAAGTAAACGGCACAAAAACGGTTTGGTCCCACAGTTGAAAGAGCCATGGTTGGTGTCTGATGAAGGAACTCGGCTTTCCCTGAAGCGTTTTGTTCACGATGGGGCCCCGTGAGCGGGCGTGTTGTATTTCTTGAGATCGCAGATCTGTGTCCAGAACATTCCCGTCGTTTACCCAGCGCCCTGGACCAAGACTTAGCAGCAGTGCCCACCACCACTGAGCAGCATGACCACTTGCTCCCTGGGTGCCCATGCCGCTCCAGAACCCTCCCCACGGGCTGCCAGCCCCACCATCACCAGAGCCCGCGGAGAGGGTGCCCCAAGGACTATATCCACGTGTCCCCCTTGGGGGTGCACACAGGTGCTTTTTTAAATTACTTAAGGAAAAGCAATTGCAAAGCCACTCCATACAAATCCCTTAAGCCGCTGTCTATGGGGACCCTGGGGAGGCCACAGTAGGGCCAGGAGTCTGAAACCCGGGCACCATCTGTGCTCCCGCCACTCTGAAGCCAAATTATCCCACCAGCCTTTCTCTCCTGCACAAGTTTTCATTAAATGAATTGCATTTGCTGGGAATCGCTTGTCCATAAATATTCCCTCCTGCTTGGTGGTGTGGTCAGGTTATTGCCGTCTCCAAGTCCGAGCTCCCCGATCCAGCACTCCCCCCACCCCCCTGCGGGTGGGAGCTGGGGCTGCGGAAGATTCCTCAGGACATTTCCTGGACCCCCTCCTGCAGCCCTGCCGTGCCGACTGCAGATGGGGATCCTCAGTTCGCCACTTCCGGAGCAGATGGGAGGGCTTGTCAGGACAGGGAGGACCGTTCTTGGGTCCAGTTACATCTTCTCCTTCTTGCCATTTCCATTGAGGAAAGTGGTAGTGACAGCAACATGGTTGTAAAAGAGAGCGAGATGCGTGTTAAAAATGGAAACACGTTTTAAGCTATAGTTTTGGAAATGGGCTTCTCCTAAGCCTGTTTATTTGACAGGGAGGCAGAAAGAGGGGCTGAGAATGTTCTGAGCAGGCAGGCGTTCAGGGTTAGAGCTGCAGGGACTGCAGTGCAGGTGTCCCCGGGCGTGTCCCTGAAGGATGGCTGCTGTGAGGCCTCTGGTCAGTGCTCTCAGAATAGGCCTGTCCTGGGTATATGTGTCCCAGTAAGGAGCCAAGGATTGTGCCCATTTTAGGCAGAGGCAGGAGAGACACCCTGGGGTCAAGACCACCTCCTGGGGTCCCCTAGGCCACCTGCTTCCAGGATCTGCTTTATCCTCCAGAGTCTAGACCAGTGTGCAAACCAGGCCCTGGGACGAATCCGGCCCTCTGCCTGTTTTTGTAAATAAAGTTTTATTGGTACACCTGTTCATTTAGGTATTATTTATGATGTTCTGAGCCACAGCCACAGAGTTTGGAGGTTGTGACAGAGACTATGCGGCTCACAAAGCTAAAAATATTCACCTCCTGGCTCTTCATGGACAGTTTGCCAGCTCTGTCCTAGACCAGTGTCCCCTCAGTTTCTCTCCCTTTTTGCAGTAGGGTGACTTTCCAGTCCCATCTTGGTCTCATCCCATAGATAAGTCAGAGACCAGGGCTGCCTGAGTTTTTCCTGCTGATGGAGGATGATCACTGGCTCACTGACTAGAGCCCAGCTTCTGGAATCTTTAGCTGGCTTTTCTGACCCACAACTTCCCGAGGTGTTAAGTGTCCCTGGAACACCTGTGTGCCTCCTGCATGGGGCCTGGCCCTGGGGCCCACCGCAATGCAGTGACATGGAGAAGAGGCTCCAGGAACATGTGGGCTCGTGGGAGTTATGCAGGGCACAAGAGGGATGGGTCTAGACAGCAGAAGAGGGGACAAGAGGGACCCCATTTCAGCCTGTTCTTGCCACGCTTGTCTGCCCCATGCTCGAAGCTCCCAGATACAGAGGACCCTCCGGTGCAAGAGAGCATTGCTCCGGGCCCTGCGCCCCGTACTCTGGGCCACCCCTTCTTTAGCAGGCCACTTTCAGTCCGAGTGCTGGCTGCCATGGGGCCAGCCACTAAGCCTCTGGGTCCCGGCTTCCTCTCCCCAACCTGGTGAGGCAGAGACCGCGAGCAGGCGTGTATACGCCCTCAGATGCCCTGCACCTCTGAAAATCACTTGTTTCCTTTTTTGCTGTCAGCCTTTTGGGACTGACAGCTCCCCCCTCTTTGAAATGATGCTGTTAAGAAGCGTTCCGCATGCATTTTGACCTACCCAGGGCTATGTGTGTTGGACAAATGGGAGATTTTGCTTAGAGCTGACACATGGGCCACTGAAGGTGGGACCCCTTGTGACCTTGGGCTCCCGAGCTGCGTCTCTGTGCCTCCTGACCCCCGAGTCCCCTGCATAGGATCTGCTGTCATTTCCCCGGACCACGTGCCAGGTGGGGGCTATGACCCCACAGGGGTGAACCAGAGGCTCCCACTTGAGGGCTCAGCATCCACTTGGGCCTCCACGGCCCGGAGGTAGAGGTTCCAGAAAGAAGAGAGGCCAGGGTGGGACTCACCATGCCTCTGTTGGGCTCACTGGCCGCGGACTCAGCAGATGTCCCCTGCCCCCCACAGTGCACATGCCGGAAGGACATGGTCAAGATCTCCATGGACGTGTTCGTGCGCATCCTGCAGCCCGAGCGGTACGAGCTGTGGAAGCAAGGCAAGGACCTGACGGTGCTAGACCACACCCGGCCAACCGCCCTGAGCAGCCCAGAGCTGAGCACCTGGAGCGCCTCCCGGGCCTCGCTCAAGGCCAAGCTCCTGCGCAGGTGAGTCAGCCAGGAGCCTGAGCCTGTGCGCCCGCCCGGCTCTGCCGGTGACTGCTGCCCAGCTGCTCCCGTGCTCCACCCGGCTGGGAGTGGTGAGCTGTCCGCCACCTCCCTCCTCCTCCCCATCCTCCGCCCCATCCACTCCTCTGTCCTCCCCTTCCTCCTCCCCCTCCTCTTCCCCCTTTGTCCCCTCCTCATCCCTTCCTTCTCCCCCTTCCTCTCCTCCCCTCCCTTCTTCCTTTCCCTTTCCTTCTTTCCTCTCTTCCCCTCCTCCTCCTGTCTCTCCTGCAAATATTTCTCAGGCCTCGACTTCCCAGAACATGGTCAGTGGGCCTGGGGGCAGGTGATGTCTGTGTTGTCAGGGACTCAGGTCACCTCCCAGTCCTCGCTCACCAGCTTCTGGGAGACGAGCCCTTTGGCCCTTGGGCCACACAGTTTCCTCTCTGGGAGGACACAGGCGGTCCCCGTCACTCTTGTGGCAATCCTGGGCACAGGAGACCTTTTTTGGTATGGCAGGGCGCTTAGGTCCCTTCTTGGCTCCGAGCCATGGTAGGTCTCGTGCCACACCCAGTCCTTTTGCGTCTGGGGACGCTCCTTTGGCACTTTTGAAATCCGGCTCTTCGGTTCATGATTATGGCAGTGAGGGAAGAGTCCTGTCCTCCCGGGAATGTCTTTTACACCCCTATCCTGGCTCGGGGGTCCCTTCTCTACAATGTGGGCCCCTCCAGGCCAGCATGGTCACCGCTGGGCCACATGCCGGGCATTGGGTGGGGCAGGAGGCAAGCGACAGCAACCTCTCGGCGTGTCATCGAGGCTGCAGGGACGTGGGGGGGGGGGGCGGGTCTGGGCTGAGAAGAAAATCAGCTTTATGCCAGGAAGGAGAGACAGCTGGCAGCAGTGCCCAACACCGCCCTGCTACCCAGAACATTGGCCTGCTGGCTTTCTGTGGGAATGCCCAGGCTCTCCGGGTCTGAGGGCTCATGGACAGTGTTCCACCGGATTCCTTCCTGGTGCCCAGAGAACATTCTGCACGTCCTTGCCGGGCCCTGGCCATGTTTTAGAACCTTGTGGTGCGGGGGCCTGGTGGCTCACGGCCACCTTAGACAGTAGACATTCTGTAAACCAGTGCGTGTGAGCGCCCCCGTGCGTGTGGGCATCCCCGTGCGTGTGGTTCCCCAGAGCGTGTGGGCATCCCCGAGCGTGTGGGTGCCCCCGTGCGTGTGGGTGCCCTTGTGCATGTGGGCGCCCCCGGGTGTGTGGTTCCCCAGAGCGTGTGGGCGTCCCAGAGCATGTGGGTGCCCCCGTGCGTGTGGGCGCCCTTGTGCATGTGGGCACCCCCGAGCGTGTGGGCGCCCCTGTGCGTGTGGGCGTCCCCGTGCGTGTGGGCGCCCCCGTGCGTGTGGGCGCCCCCGTGCGTGTGGGCGCCCCCGTGCGTGTGGGCGTCCCAGAGCGTGTGGGATCCCCCGTGCGTGTGGGTGCCCCCGTGTGTGTGGGTGCCCCCGTGCGTGTGGGTGCCCCCGTGCGTGTGGGTGCCCCCGTGCGTGTGGGTGCCCCTGAGTGTGTGGGTGCCCCCGAGCGTGTGGGCGCCCCTGGGCGTGTGGGTGCCCTCGAGCGTGTGGCACCCCCGAGCGTGTGGGTGCCCCTGTGTGTGTGGGCGCCCCCGAGCTTGTTGGTGACCCCGAGCGTGTGGGCATCCCTGGGCGTGTGGGTGCCCTTGTGTGTGTGGGTGACCCCGAGCGTGTGGGTGCCCCCGAGCGTGTGGGCGCCCTTGTGCGTGTGGGCGCCCTTGTGCGTGTGGGTGCCCCCGAGCTTGTTGGTGACCCCGAGCGTGTGGGCATCCCCGAGTGTGTGGGCGTCCCCCGAGCGTGTGGGCGCCCTTGTGCGTGTGGGTGCCCCCGAGCTTGTTGGTGACCCCAGGCGTGTGGGCATCCCCGGGCGTGTGGGTGCCCCCGAGTGTGTGGGCGCCCCCCTGTGGGTACCCCTGTACAGTTGTATTTGCGGACGCTGATTTTGCAGTTTCATTCCCGTAGGACCTGTTTTTGTCGCTTTGTGGGTTGTCCGAGAGCGGCATGGCCGTCCTTTGCTTGTGAGCGCCACCAAATCAGGCAGCAGGTGGATCTGAGCCGGGGTGGGGGAGGGCTCTCCCTTCTGCAGCCGCTCGGTCACTTCTGGCCTCGTCTTGTCCCCACTGGCTGTGGACGGCGTCTCGGGAGGCTGGGGCTGAGCCTCCTCTGGGGAGCCCTGTTGGTGGCACTCCCACGCCCTATCGGGACTGACACCCTTGGACCTATTTCTGGGAAAAACCATCCTGGCTGAGGGGCTTTGCCGGCGCAGAGCCTGCCCCCGACCGAGCTGTTCTTGCTGCCCTCTGCCTGTGAATCTGTGAGTCTTGGGCAGTCTCAGCCTCCTCCGCATGATTCCCCTGCCCTCTGGGCCCCTGTCTCTGAGAATGTTCTGGAATGCTTTCGCAGCTGCCCCTGACAGCCCTCCTGGAGGTGAGTCTCTTTTCTTCTGCTTTCTTTTGTTGTCCATTCTTTTGATTTCCCTGCTCTCCCGGTGTTCCTTGCGGGGAGCAGCTTCTGGGTGAGAGCAGCCTGCCATGGGGCGAGGCATGAGGTCCTGGAAAGCTAGCTCCCAGGCCGGACGCGCATTTGCATAATGATTGTGGCTCAAGCCTAATTGGTCAACAGAGCAGATTGCTAATGAACAGACTTCATGTCCCAGAAATGGAGTGATATCAGAGGCTGTCTGAAGAGCTGCCCAGAGGACAAGGGGACCCCGCCGGCCGGCCCAGAACCTTCTGAGCCAGAGGAAGCAGCCTCCACCCCCTCCGCCTCGGCCATCCCCTCACTGCCCCAGCCCCCTTGTCAGACACTCTTGCTTTCTGGAGCATTCCAGTCTTCTGTCTCCCCAACCAGAGGGGCTGTAGTAGCCAGCCAGGGAGACTGGATTATAAATCAGGCTTGTGGCCAAGGGTAGAGTTGTCTTTAAGGCCTTTAGTATATAAAATACGGATGATTGCCTTCTTTTTCTTTAAAGTCAGGGGTCGGGGGCCTGTCTCAGAAAAAGCAGAATGGGACTCAGGGCCAAGCTGGACGCCTGCCCTTACCCCTTAGCCGGAGCTCAGTGAGTCTCACAAATCCCACGTGACTCTCCTGGCCATGTGGCTTCTCTGCCCTGACCAGCTGTGCCTGTTCCCCTGAGCCTCAGAGGCTTTGTTTATGGGGAGAGATGTCTTGAATCCCGTGGGCCATCCTTGGCTTGGGCCAGGGGCTAAGGGGTAATGCTGGCCCTGTCCCCAGACCAGGTCTCACCCCTAGCATTGGGGGGCTCCAGGGCCAGATCACGCTCTGGGAGGGCACATCCTGGGCACTGCAGGAGGTTAAGGGGCACCTCTGACCCCCACCCACTCAGTGCCAGGAGTACCCCCAGTTGTGATGACTACAGACGTCCACAGTGATGTCCCTGCCCAAGGGCACGGCATTGGGGTGGGCTTCTCTCCTCCCTGCTGCTCTCCTCCATCCCTCGAATCCCATTGTGGCCCCTTCTCCATCTCTGGAACCTGCAGCTTCTCCTTGGTCCTTGCTCAAACCAGCGTAGCCAAGCCCCAGGCCCCAAAGGTTCCGCCTTCCGACGGTGTGTCCCTCCAGCCCGACATCACCTCAAGCAGAAAGCAGGTGTTGGCCTCTCCAGGGAACATGATCTGCACCCTTCTTGTTGCCCTCCTGTGGGTTAATCTTCCACACCGAAATCTGGTTGTGTGAATTGACCCCACACCATGACAAATGCCACAAAGCTGTGACCTTCTTGCTCCTTGCTGCATGGCTTCTTGGGTCCTGAGCACCAGGCAGACCCGTGCCCGGGCAGCTCAGGCCTCTCTGGTGTCTGGTGCCCAGCCCAGGCCAGCATCTCCATGCTCTTCTCCTCCTGTTCTGCACAGACAGCCCTTTCCCAGATGCACACTGCCTTTTCCTCTCGGCTCCTTGTCCCTCCAGCGAGGGCTTTGAGAAATGCTCCGCCTCAGCTGCATGTTCCAGCAAGTGCGCCATCCGCCAAGCTGCCCCGTGCCGGCCGCGCTCCGCTGTCCGCTGACGGGAAGGGGGAGAGGGGCGCGCTCCCTCGTGGGAGCCCACAGGTCTCCATCCCTCCGCAGCTGCTGCCAGCTCCTGCTGACCCAACTGTCTACCCAGGCCACTCTCCACCCGACACCCTGGGTCACGATGGAAACAGGGAGCCCGGGTCCAGCCTCGCCCCCTTCTGATGCCTGCTGACCCATGGGTGGCCTGTCTCCCTTCTCCTCCCTGTGCCTGACACCCTGAGCCAGGCCGGAGCTCATATGTCAGAGCTTGCTCCCGCCAGGGCCCCCCGGCCCTGCCCTGCTCCTGAGCCCTTCCCCACAGACACACCCCTGGCCTTTCATGAGCGAGCCCTGTGATGCTGGGGCCTGCCAGCCCCATGGTCCCAAGGAGCTTGTTGCCCTGGTGGCCCATGGAACGTATCCTCGATCGTTCATCCTAGAGCATGCACGGCAGTTTCTGAAGGTGAAATCTTTTCCTTGCCATTCGCCCGCTTGTCTCGGGGGGCAAAGGGGAGGAGTGTGTGTCTTGGAGCCAGCGGCGGGGAGAAGGGCCTCGGGCACAGGGCTCCTGGCCCCCTGCGCCTGGCTGTAGCGGCTGTGCTGGCCCCAGGGCTTTGGGAGCCCCGGCTGCTCCCTGCAGGTGCTCCCTGTGACAGTGCACCTTGCGGGCTCTGGGCCCCTCTGTTGACCAGGCCAGGGGCCACCCGGAGCCTGCCACCTGGGCAGGGGTCCAAGAGGAGCCCCCCACCTGCCTCTCCTGCCTCCTGAGGTCCAAGGACACCTGCTTCCATGCTGAAGACATTAGCGTAGGTATTTGGACTCAGTCCCAGCCTTTGGTTCATGGGAACCTAAGGCAGTGGCCTGCAGTCAAGCCTGGAGGGTAAAGTGCTTGGGTTTCCCCAGCTGCTCCTGAAGCCCCACCACGATGAGCATGCAGGACTGACCAAGAACAGCAGAGGGATGGTGACTGCTGAGCCGTGCCGCAGACTTGGACAGGAAGGAGAGGGTGGGCAAGTGAGCCCCACATTGGCGGCACAGAGGGAAAATTTGGATCCAAGAGCATGCAGACAGGGACCAGGCTGGCTCGGGCTGGGAGCTCTGGAAAGGCCAGGGACCAGAGGGGGCTGGAGGCCAAGTGTGAGGAGCCACGGGGCTCAGGGTCCCCGCCACCTCAGTTCCGGCAAAAGATGGGGTGTGAGGCAGTGTCTCCAACCGGAGAGAACAGGGCCCACGGAGGAGCTGGTGCAGTGAGCCACCAGAGACCTGGCCCCTCGGGGGTCACTGGGGTGGGGTGCGCCTGCCGGTGAGGAGCCCACGGAGCTCGGGGAGAGCTGGCTCCAGGTGGTCAGATAAGTGGGCTGGGAGTTGGCTCAAGGAGTCTCCCTGGGCCGAGGAGTTGAGCAGAGGACAAGGAGATGGTGCCACGGAGGCTCTCTGAGCAGCTGCGGCCTCTGTGAGGTGTTTTGGGAAAAGAGAAAAGAGCATTGCCTGGGACCCAAGTGCTGTGTTTCCAGGTTAAAAAGTCTGGTGCAGAAGATGAAAATGAGCCAGTGCACGCATCACTATGCAGTTTCACAACTCTCGAGTTAAACAGAAGGTCCCAGAAGCTTCTGAAGGCAACAGCTAGGTCCACATAAAGAGCTATAGACCCTAAAGGGATCAGACTTAGGCTACAAGCTAACATGCAAAGGAACAGGCATTCAGAAATCAGAAAAGAAATAATTTTTAACCCAAAAGGATGTACCTCGCCAAATTGCAAACTGAGCATGCAAGGGGATGAAGATCTTTGTAACATGTAAAGCCTCTGATTTCCCATTCTTTCTGAGAAAGCTACTGGAGGGCGTGCTCCAGCCAAATAAGGGTGTCAACCAAGGGAGATGTCACAGCGAGGCAGCCGCATCCCACGCGGGAGTACCCAGGCCAGTCTCAAGTGGGCAGGCCCCTGGATGTCTTTGAGGAACTCGGGACGCCCCCCATCAGGCCACGAGCTTGGGCATCGCCGGGAAAGCTAAGCGTCTAAGATGAGCGGTTCCCAACTCCAGGAGAAGGGAGAGTGGCTCCGTTGCTCACCGATGAATGACCCTTACAGAGTCAGGAAACAGGAACTCTTTCGCCAGGCTAACCACAGTGGCAGATGTGGGGAGAGCAGCTGGGGGCCTGGAGGTGGCAGGAGGGGCCACACTCTTCATGTCTATGCTCCTGGCGAGGCAGAGATGTGCAGAAGCAAATGAGAGCTGGGGCAGGTGGCCGATCTTTTGCACTGGCCTGGGGCAGGGGGCGGGGCGAGGGAAGGATACGGGGAGCCCCTCTGGCCAGACCGCATGATCCAGAAGTGCATGATGGATGGCTCTTCCCACCCTTCGGACAAACTGGCTACACATTCTTTCTTCCAGCATATGTGCTCATGAGACTGGTATTTCCTTTGCATGCTGGCTGGCGTTCGACTTGCTCTTCCCACTCTGCAGTCGGGTGGTCTTCCACCTGTGTCTGTCCGTCTGGCTCCACCCCATTCTGGGGGTTTCCGCCTTAGCAAGGCCCAGCAGGGCTTGGGGTCTGGTACAGTGGCTGGGGCTGCCCAGAGCTCTGAGCCCATGCTGCTTCGGGAGCCGAAGCTGGTCCTGGCTCTGGGACGGACAGGACCGCCCCTGGCGGGCCCCATGCGAGGTGGCCTCCAGTCCCCGGATCGGGGGAGGCGGGGGAGGGGGGCTGCAGGAAACCGTGGCCAGGTGAGTCGACAATAGAAGGGCGCCTTTCCGCTGGCTGCTGCCCGGGGCCGGCTGGGGGGCGCTGGTTTGCTCGCGGATGCCCTGCAGCATTCTGGGACCTGGAGAGAGGCCCCTCCTCAGGGGACAGCTGGTGATGCAAGCCAGCTGCACTCCGCTGCTATCCCCGGGCTTGCTACCAGGTGGGCCCGCATTCCCCAAAGTCGCTCCACGTGGAGCCTGCCGTGGCTCCGTGGTGGTAGTAAGCATTCTCCCCCCATCTCCTGGTTCCCGTGCCCCCTCCTGCCTGGCTCCTTGCCCGTGCGTTCTCCTGCCCCCCCCACCACCCCGCACCCTCTGCAGTGACCCATGCACGCCATGATGTGTGTGACACCATACCTCTGCCCGTGACACTCCCTCTCCCAGAATGCTCCCTGCTTTCTGCCTTTGGTCATTGGAGTGGTTCATGTGCAACCATCACTGGGGCTGGTCAGCCTGGCCTTGCCCGGGCTCAGGGGAGACAAGCAGTGGCAAGCCAGGGGCCCCTCAAGCGAGGCAGCTGAGCAGTGAGAAGGACCAGCAGCAGTTAGCATTAGGGGGCAGTTAGGAGAGCCCCCCGCCCCCCCCGGAGCCGGCAGGGGCAGGCATGGGGAAGTGATGAGGCAGCTGTCAGGTCCCTGTGTGCTGGGACAGCAGGACTGTCGTGGGCACCCCCTGGGTGGGAGCTGGGGGTCCTGGCATCGGGAGCCCTTAAGGCCTCCCCAGGCCCCCACCCGGCCCCAATCACAAGGCCCTGCTTGGCTTGATGACCTCTTGGTCCTTGGAGGTATGGCTGCCACGGGGACTCCCAGAGGGTCCCTGTGTCCCAACGGACCTCACTGGGGCCACACGGAGAGCCCCTGGGGGGGAGGAAGCTGCAGCCAGTGCCTCTCTTGGCACTGCTGACCCTTGGGGAGAAGAAAGGCTAATGGATCCTGAGACCTGAGCCTGAAGCCCCATGGGGTGTCACCACAACCCCTGGCGGGTGCCGGTGACTCATCCAAGGCAGGCTTCTCCACACCCTAGCCTCTGTCGCCTCCTTGGAAAGTTCCCAGGGCTGGACGGGGAGGCCCGGGCTGCAGATCTGCAGGACCATCCAGCCTGGCTGTGTTCCTTCCTTTTTAACTGATTCTCCCTGGCTTGCACTGAGAAGCCATTGCTGAGCCGCAGGTGACTTCCCCCTTGGGGCTGAAGGCCGAGGGCTGCCCCCAGATGCTCGCACCTGTGAGCGAGGCCGGGCCTCCCCCTGGCGGTCAGCGAGTGAGGGACACAGAGCTCGGGTTGGGGCAGGTGCCCCGGGCTAGGCCCTTAGATGAGGCGTCCGGGGAGTCAGCGGAAGTGCTAGAGAAAAACTCCCTGACGTTTACATTCTAGACAAATTAGTCTGAAAGAAAACAGACACTGGAGAAAGACTGAGGAGGACAGAAAGGCCAGTCTAGAAAGGAAGAAAGAGCAGACCAGAAGGCCGGGGCCGCCGTAAGTCCGCCTTGTCCCTGTGCCCAGGCATATCCACCCACCACCTCGCCTCTGCCCCTCCCCCGCACAGCAGCTCCGAGCCAGCGCCCCCACCATCCTACCTCCCGGTCATCGGCACCCGCTCCACCCCACATGGCTCCCCTGGGCCTGCCCCCCT